>OMLF01051159.1:0-16559 GCA_900302615.1 Holocentrus rufus
AGTTTGCAATTCAAGTAGTCCCTAACTGAGTTACGTTTTCAAATGAGCCTCACGTTCCTTTTTTACTTAGTGATGTTCGTCCTCTTTTTGTTGCTACAATAAAGAAAAAATTAAAAGAATAAAATTTCTGATGCATTTTGTACTCTCTGTGTATTTCCTGCTACTTCTCTCCAGCTGGTGCGTAAGCCGGTGTCGTAAGCCTGTGTGTGTAAGTCTGGGTTTTTTTTATCATTATTTTTGTAAGCCTTAAAATTGACTCAGTTTGGTGTTTATTAGTTGCACATTGAATGTAGGCGACTGTCGGCTACTACAAGCCTGTACCCGTGTATTTATTTATTTTTTTTATACTGTACCTCTGAATCTGTGCAGCTTGCTGTCAGATCGTTCGAAGCCAAAAGGCTGCACAGCGGTGTCACTTGTCACTACCTCTGTATTGTTTACTTAATGAATGTACCTGAAATCATTCAGCTTTGTTTCTTTGCAGTTTAATTGCACAAACATATTTTTCTAGTTCTCAACATGTTTTAGTCAACGTGTTGCTCTAGCCTGCACTGAGCTCCAGACCGGTGCACTCTTGATTTTGTGTTTGTTATGAAACAATTGTTAATAAAGAGCTGTAAGGGGACACTGTGCATGTCATTCCTGTTATTAGCCTGCAGAAATAATGATTATGGGCCACAAACTAGGCTATGCAATGATGGCCGAGTCAATACATTAAAAGGTTCATTGGATAATTTACACAGAAACTGAAAAGGGGTTTTAACGTAATGCAAAAATTATCTATAAGTAATCTAACGCGTTACCTTTCTCAGCAGGTAATCCAGTAATGTAACTAATTACTTCTTAATGGCAGTAACTTAGTAACTTAACAAATTACTTTGAAAAGTAACTTTACCCAACACTGGTCATAAAGTATGTGTGCAGGCTAGTAACTGGTTAAAACATGTAAAAAATAAAAAATAAAAAGAAATAAGCCATGGTCCTTTAAAGAAACCGGCCCAACCCTGGCTGTGATTTGATCAGCTCTGCTCTGGCATCAGTTTGCTGGCTGATTCCATAGAAATCCCTATTTCCTCCCCCTCTCCCCTCTGGTCAGGTTTCATCAAACAGCAAGAGCCTCAGTTCCCCTCAGTGACTGGGTATTAATAAATCTAGCAGAGTGACTCAACAGACAGAACATTTGGGTCCTGACAGGGAGGAGGGATACATTCCCCACCAGGGCCTGACCACAACGTGACTCTGACCGCCCTACTTTCCTACCACACGGGAGAAAAGACCTGCTTGGCTGGGAAAGCAGGAGGCTAATTATCAAGAGAGGCACTGAAGGAGCCAATTTGAATGAACTCTAATTAGGACACGATTAAGGCAAACTCTCACAGCTGTAAAAATCCATTAACCTTTAATCGTACAGTTCATCACACGCTTATGGTGGTTGTAGTGTGCGTGTGTGTGTGTGTGTGTGTGTGTGTGAAAGAAGTGGAGAAAGAGAGTAATGCAGTGGCCAGACAGAAATGGACAAAACTTAAGAAATTTGTATATGGGTCCATCAATCTTCTTTGAGCAAATGGAATACAAAATGAAGATGGAGCAGTTTTTTTTTCTCTTTAAAGGTGGATTCCTAGCTCTGTCAAAGTGAACAGTTAAACCTTACAGCAATTCCAAAGCTGTCTTATTTACACAATGTATCATGTGTATTTGAAAGTGGTTTTAGAAGTTAGACGGAAGAAACTACAAGCAGTTATAGTTCTTGCCATCTAAATTCTACTAAAACAACTCTAGTTTTTTATTGTTTGTTTTATCCAAGACGTGTATTTCATTAACGTGTAATACAAATGATATATTGTGTAAATAAAGCCTGGGACACACCAAACCAACAAGTTGGAGCTTGGTGTCGGGGCAAAAGTTGCGCTTGAACACACAGCAAAATGACAGCCAATGGCCAACTAGCACATACGGTCTCACATGTGTGAGAGGAAAACACTGTCCATAGCTGCAGGTAGCGTTAGTCTGTATTTGTCATTCAAAAAGGGAAACCATAAGACCTGGGAATGCGCATATGGAAACCATAAAACAACGCAGTGTTTGCTTATAGCTACTTTTATTTTGAAAATATTAGCATATTGGAAAGTTCTGATGGGATGAAGATGAAGATGTGTGTACCCACTTGACTTCGCCGTTTGCTTGCTTTCGTTGTTTGCTTGCTTTCGATGTTTGCTTGCTTTCATCACTTCCGTTACTCTTGAGCACGGATTCACTAAGCTAAATAGCCAATCAGAATGATCTCTCTCACCGACGGGATCCACTGCCGATTCAACATGCTCAATCATCCAAAAGGCTGCCAACAGGGGTTCAACTAGTGCCAACATGCAGGACACACTGTAAAAACTAGGACCACATACGCTCAACAACGGCTCGACATGTAATGGTCTTAAAGCAGCTTTGGAGTTGCAGGGCTTTTTTTTCACTTTGACTAGGCTGATGACTCCTGTAGACTTCAAGTCTTTATGCTAAGCTAACATGAAATGCTATCCATAGGAACCGAACCAGTGGACATACAGAGGTGAAAATTGGTATTTTGCCTAAAGGGACATGGATCTCAACAAACCCTCCAGCTATTACTGCTAGTACCACTCTCATATGGTTTTTCTTGCTAGCCATCTAAAATGAATATCAGAGTTCACAACCTGAACATTGTGTTTCAATTTAGCTCAGCCATCCTGGTGGGGGATTCCTCTCTGACTTTGCTCACACAAGGTTTCATCCACTTCTTTTCTGGTATGTTTTTCTTTGGTAGTTTTGCTTTGGTTGCCTTGGTAGTTTTGCTGCTGTGTAAAACTTGCTATTTTAAGGTTTCTACCCCTTTTCTGACATCAAATTCAAGACTTTTTCAAAACCCAAATAGAAAATTTCACAACCTAATGCACGATAAAAACAGCTGTCTTGCTCAGTTGGATTTCTGCCCTTTTGGCTTCTTCTGAGGCTGCAAGCCTTTTCAAGACCAATCTCCAGAAATGACTGTTTATAAGACCTAGTCTTTTAAAGTCTAGAATTTGAAATTTGATTTTCAAGACTTTTTAAGACCTTAAGTACAACTCTGTATTTTGTCCTGGGCTTTGATTTGCTTCTTTGTGTTTGTGTTTCATCGTTCTGTTCTATGACTGATGTTCATTATTTAGACTGAGGCAGGCTAAAAAGGGCTTTGTAAAGCCCTTTGAGACATAGGATAAAAGGCTATACAAATAAATTAACTTGATAATGTATTAGGAGGACCATTTGCTGCTCTATTATTATTCCAAGTCATAATTGTGTTTCTGTCTGAGTAAACTGAGGGGATGCTGTCATACAAGCTGTGTCTTTCATATTGAAGATCCGGATAAAAGGTCATCCTACTTTCACCATCTCTGATAGGTGAGTAAAGAGCTAAAAGATAATTAGGTGTTTCTCAACCTCTCTTGAGAAACACTGGAATAGAATATAACAGAATAGAGTAGAAAAACAGAATTTTACAATTGATAAATGTATTTAATATCTAAAACTACAATACAAAGATGATACCACATTAAATAAGATTGAGTGATACAAGTATTGTTTGGTACAGATGAACAAGATGCATCATACCAAGTTTCAGAATTGTGTTGGTCTTTCAAAGTTTGAAATTTTGATTCACTTTAATATCTCAATCAAGCTGATTAGTGTAATGTTTTACACACCACCACTTGGTGCCAAGCAATTTTGATTTTAAATTGTAGGACACTCATTACTGAACCATTCTATATGCTGGAACATACTGTGAGGATGCATCATCCCATTTTGATAGTTTTTGGTTTGGTATTCCGCTTTGTCTGTACTTTAAGCTAAATATGGTATTGACCCAAATATTAGATGACCCTGATTATAGGACAACACCCCCCCATGACCCCTCCACCCCCTATTTCTCAAGACCCATCTTTTGGAAAAACAGTTTATAATGACCAAATCTTGTTTAGAAAAAGAAATTCAGCTCTCGGGCAATCTCCAATGCTTTCACCTGAACAATGACTCGAGTGATGGGCAGCCCCTCATTTAGTTTTTCATTCACATATTCACAAACCCTCTGATCAATTTCACAGACGTGGACGGTTTGGGGACCATGGTAAGCTTTTCTTTGACTGTTGGCATTTTTGAGACGGTCTTTCTGGGCTCACCATCTCCGTACGTTACACTCCGTGACACCATATTTCTTTGCTGCTTGGTAGTTGTTTAAACTCTGCAGTGTTTATCGCCATCATCTTAAAGTTAGCATCAAAGCTTCTTCTCATTTGTTTGTTAACTTGTCCTACTTTTGAGCCACTTTGTTCAGGATGGTCACCATGTTTCTCCATCTTTCAGGCCCTTCTGCGTTCTGAGTTTTGAGTGACAGCCCCGTCAAAAGGGGCACATTCAGGTTACAAGTATTAGGCGCCACCTGTTGTTGTGGAGGTATATTGAAGTATAAAAGTCTAGAGGCTGAATATAGGACAACCTTAGTTTTTCAGATTTATTCATAGGAAAAAAATATCCGTCTTATATTCGGGTCAATACAGTATTTGTATCTTTGACTCCTGACGCCACTTTAATTGGCCAGGTTAGGTAAACTGGGATCCATCCAGTTCATGACATGGGGTACATATAATTGATTGACTTCACATTGACTATAACTCCACCTGCCTCCTCTCTTCACATCTTGGCTGTATTTAGAAACCTGATGTGAATTTTCTTTTTCACTCTTTGATAAACAGTCTGAAAGGTGACATCAAGCTTTTCTAAATAAAGGAAGACAGTATGCTACGTCAACCCAATCCCAACTACATAACATAAACCTATCTGAAAGAACTTCATATGCCAACCTAGCATTAACTTGGCATGGCATTGACGCATGAATGCACCTATCATAAGAATCATCTCTACACTAATGTACATTATCATTCTCTCTGATGAGGAAAATGAATTGATGGAATTAGGGGGATAAACATGCTTTCTCTTAAGTCTTCTGTTCTGGGTCCCCACAGACATGACAGCTTTTGTGCTCAATATTACACAGCAAAAGTTGAAAATCTTAGGTTAAAAATATTTATTTGGGAGAATGTAAACATCTGAACACGTCAGGGCCAATTTGTACTTTTGACTCCATAGCTATAGCCACAGTATCTGTGGCTCCTGTGTAGCCCACAGCATAGTTTCTCCAAAAGGCATGTTATGCAGTCTACGCAAAGCATGCACACACAAACACAAGCTCTTGACTTATGCAAGCTGTTTGCTTAGAGTACATGCATGTAGATCAACTCCCATAGAAGTTACACATACATTTGCCACACTGGGGAAGCAAAGGTGATGTAATGCCTGAAAGGGGGATTTAAAAATGACTACTGCGTAGGAATGTGTGCTTTAGATAACTATAACTGCTGAGCACATGTATCCTTAGGTCTGTGTTCAGCAGTTATAGACGTTTTTTTATTATTTTTTATTCCAAGACGTGTATTTCAAATGCACATGATACAGACAGCTTTGGAGTTGCTATAAGGTTTATTTTTTCACTTTGACGGAGCTAGGCTCGTGATTCCTACAGATTTCAAGTCTTTATGCGAAGCTAACACAAAATGGTACCTATAAGAATTGAACCAGTGGACATACAGAGGTGAAAATGGTGTCGAACATCTTGTCTCAGTCTGAGTAGGTCGAAAAAGGATATTTTGCCCAAAACGTTAGAATATTCCTTTACCAAACAGCATACCGGTTTCTCGTGGGGAGGCGGGATGTGATGGAAAATGGGAGCTGTGTTTTCATTGGCAAGCAGGAGGAATAGCTGTCCACTGCTCACCGGCTGAAAAACGCTCATGTGAAAAGCTGATATAATCTGTCAACAAGCAGGGGGTTAAAATAGGTTAAATAACGCATCATGACTATTTTTGGTGGGAGCTAAAAGATTAAAACTAAGACTTTTATGCAGCACTTCCTACCCTTCATGAATGGTTCTTCATACAGTGGAAAAGGACACAAAAGGCAGTCTCTGAACTTTATGGGTTCTGGCAAGACCCAGGTTATGGAAAGTTCCAGGAAACCCTTGGTAGTCGAAATGGGCCACATGATCCTGGCTGTAAAGTGTGATCAATTTTACAGCGAAATGAGATTTCAAAGAGGTTGAAAATTGGTTGTAGGTTGAAGTAACACTGATTTTCTGTTGAACTGGTGATCAGCTTTCAACACTGCTTCAGTATTAAATCAGGGGACACAAGTGACGTTAAAACAGCATCAGAATCTAACACTGATTCAATGAAGTTTACATTGATACTTCAACATTGATTGATTTAATATTTGCTATCTGGGTATGCCTTGTTTATGACGCTTGGTAATGAAAAATTGTATATCACACTGATAGAGGGAGAAAATGACAAAGCAGAGAGACAGAGGAGACAGAGAGAGGATGGATGGAGGGAGAGAAAGAGAGAAAGGTAGCCTCTGCTCTCTGCTCTTCCCCCTCATCAGATGAACAGATAGGAGAAAGCTGCACTACAGCTTGCCTTAAAGGAATACTCCAATGTTTAGGGCAGACTCACCCACACTGAGACATTCGTTACCATTTTCACATCTGAATGTCCACTGTTTAGGTTTCTATGGTTAGCATTTTGTGTTAGCTTAGCACAAAGACTTGAAGTCTACAGAATAAATAAATAATAAATAAATAAATAAATAAACTTTACAGCAACACTGAAGCTGTCTTATTTACATAATCTATCATGTCTATTACACGGTAATGAAATACAAATCTTAGAATTTTTATTAAATGAAAGTCATTTTAGGAGAAGTTAGACAGTAGGAACTATAACCCCTGAACCCATATGTTTAGGGGTTATAGTTCAGTTGTATTTTTTGTATTTAAAAAAAAAATCCAAGACAAGTATTTCAAATACACATGATACATTGCATAAATATGACAGCTTCAGAGTTGCTGTAAGGTTTATTTTTGGTATGGTAATGGTATTGAACAGGTGTCTCCAAAAAAGTGCATTTGCCCAAAACATTGCAGTATTCCAAGGAATCCTTCACCTCACTTTTTTTCATCTATTAATCAGAGTTCATGGCAGTTTCATTGCTGTCTCAACAATGTATCACATAATGATTTTTCCCCCTGGATTTTCAGTGCAAATCCAAGTTGTCTGCAACCAGCTGCTGAAAAAGCTCGGGCTGAATGGTGCTGTTTTTGAATTTTGCATGTTATTATACATACATCAATCTTTCTCACTGACCCCCCAGCCCCATTGCCTATTCCTTCCACATTGGCCACGAAGGGCTCAAACTGGGAGAATCCTGACCCTCTAATGACAGCCTTCACCTTCCAAAATTCCAGACAAATGAGATAGTGGAGGATGCTGCTGGCAGACAGACCCAAATTCCAGCCTTCATCCCTCCAGAGATGGTCTGGTAGTAAGAGAAGGAAGGAGGGCAGCAAGGGAAAACACACAGATAGTGTGCGTGTACACTTTTGCATGGGAGCGAGCTCTGCCTCTGCCCACTCTCTGTTCAAGGGGACGGAACGCCATCTGTTGGTGAGACTGGGGTAGTGGGTACAAATTCATGGGCTGACTTGTGAAGACAGGGGGAAACAGATGTTTCCTCCAGCATATTGTAGATCATCTTCACTTAAACCAGCATACAAGACCATATGGAATCTATAAGAAATCTCTATCACATCTAGTGAAGATTAAATCCAGATTGTGAGACAACAGGCATTAACACACACACATAAACGTCTCAGCCAGTGAGGGCACATCAACCCCATGGCATTCTGGGGCATCGCTGATTGCAGCTGTCGTGGATGGCTATACAAAAAAAATTGATGCACGCACACATACACACATGAGGCCAGTGCCAAGGGGTGTTATTAAATGAAGGTGTCATCGGGGTCAGCAGGCAGATCACCTGTGGGCTTTGAAGGAGGACTCCAGCTGACTGTCTGACCTTTATACCAAGCCCTGGACACACACACACACACACACACACACACACACACACACACACACACACACAAACACACTTCTCTCCAGCTCTTTGTCTCTCTCCCACACGCAGAGTTTAGGTTGCACATCACTGAGGCACATGTAGATGCTGAAAATTAGCATTTTGACAAGTGTGAACTGTAATACATGATGACGCTCAAACACAAACACAAAACATGACAGAGCCAATTACAGGAAAGCAACATATGAGTACAAATGGCAGCTCATTAAAGCACAATCATGCACTCACTTAAAAGAAAATTTGTGTGTGTGTTTCTGTGGATGTGGCTGAATGTGTGAGCCTCTGTGTTTTGCATTTATCGCATGCATTACTGTTGCAATTTTGTGCACTTGTCTGTTCTTCTGTGTGTCTGCATGTGTTTGTGTGTGTCATCACTATGATCCAACACTAGCAGCTGTGCTAACACACCACCACAGCAAACACTCATAACACAATTCCACAGTATATATAGCTGAGTAATCCACTGATTGACCCACATTATTCACATAATATGTAGAAAATCTCCACCAACGTGTATTAATAATCCAGATGAATCTGCTGACTGATGCCGAGGACGACCTTGACTCTTCTGGCATGCCAGAGCTAATGATAAAATCCACTCTCATCAAGGTCAAAAATTAATGAGAACTCAGGGAAAAATACCCTTGGAAGTAAAACATCCATAAAATTTAAACTTACAGGCGAAAAATATTACCCTCATTAACAGGAAAACCTTTCTTGGCATTTCACCCTTCTGTCATTATAAAAGACAATTTGTTTTTTAATAACTTGCCTGGTTACCATAGCTCATTAATGGGAGTGGTTATGGATCAGAAAACAACAAAGTTTGGTATATTTATTCTATATTTCTATATTTCTGTGAATACAGATGGAAGGGTACAGGTGTTATACTTCGTACTACTTAACATTTCCTAAAACGACTGGTTTTTAAAAAAAAAATTCAAGACATGTATTTCAAATACACATAATACATTGTGTAAATAAGACAGCTTCAGAGTTGTTGTAAGGTTTATTTTTTCACTTTGACAGAGCTAGGCTAATGACTCCTGTAGACTTTAAGTCTTTATGCTAAACTAACATGAAATGCTAACCATAAGAACTGAACCAGTGGATGTACAGAGGTGAAAATGGTATTCAACACCTTGTCTCACTCTAGGTAAGTCGCAAATAGGGTATTTTGCCCAAAACATTTGAGTATTCCCAAAGACCTTTAGAGTATAGAATAAGACGGTCCACTCCGCCACTTTACAACAGGGAGTTTTGAAACGCTAAAAATGGTGGCACGCCAACAGTAAGGCACACTATCAGCCAATCACACACTCAGATTTTGCGTAGCCGCACAGCTTTGATATTTACGACAGAGCTAACGGACAACAGCGCTACAAGTCCAGACAAGCCCAGAGAAGACAACGGTTAGACTGCTGGACAGCACCGAACTAATACAGGTAAAACTGTAAATGTATTCGTTTATAAAACTATCGTTACGGCCAGACTTTGTGCCTGACATGAGTGTTTACACTTACCATGGCAATGACATAGGCTGCCGCACATAATGTTGCTATGTAGATAGCGCATGCGCACAAGCCTTGGTGAGTTAAAAATATGATTTTTCTTCGGCCTTAATGTCCTCCAGAACAAATTGTATGGCTCTGTGTTATTTACAGTTTGACAGTGTCCCTAAATATGTAAATCAAATGATAACACATACATCAGAACGGTAGATTAAGGATCCTCCCCATTCAAAGAGATAGGGCTCTTGTCTTGTTGGTCGTGATCCTGCTGCCCGAGGGCGTTTCAAAAATGGCGCCAGAGTGCGCAGTCTCTCTCTTATAAAAAGGTCTCTGGCCATGCCCTATGGAATGGAGAGATTAACATGTGCCTGACCTGTAGATGTTCAATCAGACCATAATCCACAGCCCAATGCCAGAAAATGGCAACAATACACACTGATAAGACTACAAGGATGTAAGTTAAACTTTTTTTTACTACTGGCTGACACACTGAGCTGGGCATACTGCACAGGGCAGGAGACCAGAGGCCCAGCTAATAGGGAGGCTGAGTGAATCAACGTGCTGCATTACCTGCCAGTGTTTAGTGAGAGACTAAAAAAGCTATTAGGAAAGCCACAGCACCTGAACCAGAACAACAGCTGCACAGACAAAAAGAGAGCTGCAGGACAACCGATATCATGGTTTAATCTCGCGTTAGGATTCAATTTCCCAGTGTACTGAGAATGGGCAAATTTGCTGCCAATTAGGCTAATTAGTCCAAGAACACTCGGTCAATTCATTCATTAATTAATGTTAGCTAATGTGCTAGCTGACAGCATTTAGCGTCACAGGACGTGACATTGCCCAGATGTAGTGTTACGACTGTTTAATACCGGTAATAAGTTGATATCACAGCACTTAAAGCAGCAATGAGATATATGCTAGCTAACGACAGCTAACGTTAGCTGGAGTTCAGCACAACACAAGCTCAGAACAATGAAAACACCTACATCTTCTCCATAAAAATTTCCTGACAAAAGCAATACAAAAGAGTCTTACCATACAGTAAACAGAGCCATGATATAACGGACCGCCCACTCTCCTTCACATTAGGGGTGGGCGGATCGATTTAAAATATCAATAGGATCGATACTAACGTTGGTATTGGGTATTGATCGATATTTGTGTGATGAGATCGATTCTTAAGTTTCAGTTTCTCTTCTGTACAACTCCAGGCATTTACAGAGTGACCGACTGGCCGTACAACACTGGTCTTCTCTCACTTCACTCATGCTCAATTAGCCCCTCCCCTTTCTTCTGCTCCCCCCCTCCACTGCTACACTCACTCACTCACTGCGAGGCGAGCAGCGAAGTGCTGTGGCTGCGTGATGGCAGAGCGGAAGAGGAGCGCCATTTGGAGCTTTTTTACAGCTGAAAACCAAACCACTGGAACCTGCGATGTTTGCAGGAAACAAATTCGGTACTGTGGCAACATCACAAATTTATATAAGCAGTCAAATGTGAATACTGATGATGCATTCACTTAATAAATTATAATACATTGCTCTCCCCTACACAAAAGTAGATGGTAGTAGTAAGTATCAGTATTGGTATTGGTATCAGCAATACTGGCCCTGTATTTACTTGGTATTGGATCAATACCAAATTTTGCAGTATCGCACAGCCCTACTTCACATCGGCTGTACTGTTGCCTTCAAGTACCTTTCGTAAGCTTCTTCGTTCTAACTGGCAAGTGTTTTCCACATAATTGAAATTCTGTGCTCCAAACCAAGGATTTGTATTGCTTATAAATCAACAAATTCAGTATCTAACCAAATCAACCCAACATACCCCACACCTCCTCTAAAAAAATTCTCCTCAGATCTACCCGAATCTCGTAAATGACCTATTTTTATCTCAAAACGGCGAATTTCGCCGAAAGTTTGCATCCCTGCATATAAAAGCAAGGCTGAAGTTAATGCAAAAGTAACTTTAACTTCAAAATCCAATCAATTTTTAAGACCTATCAAAATTGTATTTAAGACTTTTTGAGACATTTTAAGGCCTCAGATTGTGGGATTTTAGACTTTTTAAGGACCCGCGGAAACCCTGATTAAACACACTGCTGATTAAGAAAGTCAGCAGAACACAGAGCAGGCACATGGGAAAACAACACTGTAAAAAGTGTCAGACACTGATGGAATCTGTCAAGAAGCTGGGGTTAAAATAGCCTGAGTCTTCACCACTGTAAAAAATGAAGTGTAAAACAGCCATCACTGTTTCATATGTCAGTGGACTAATTTGCCTAAACTTCTCGGGTCTTTGGACAAGGGACAAGATCAAAGCCATCATGAAAAACGCCTCTCACCCTCTCTACGAGCAAAGCAATAACAACTATGTACTTGTATATAGACATTGTGTCCCCACACATGCCTGGAGGAGATCTGCATGAAACTGAGTGACCTCTTCTAGTTAGTAATGAATCAGAGAAAAATAATTACTCAATTAAATTTTTATTGAGCACCATTGTCATTCCAATGAATATACCACCAGCACACTCACATGTATTCCACATAGGCATGGAACCACAATATGCACAATATATTAACCGGCTTACAACAGTAGTATCACAAAAAGACAACCTTATTCATATCACTGAGTCTTTGGTGGCATCTCCAATGTCATCCTTCTTAAAATAGGGTATTGAGATTAAACTCAAGTGCCGTAGGGCATGTTGTAGCAGGATGTGGTACTTCCAACAGTGCTGTAATACTTCTGGCTGAGCTGTAGTGTTATTACTTAAGTCTTCATTTCATACTCTCACATAACTTGTTAGTTGAGGTGACATAAGACCTTTTCTATCTGGTGTGATATATTTTACCAGGTATTTTGAATAATTAAGAATGGATTTTCTCCAATCTTGGTCTGAAGCCACTCATAGATTCCTAAAAATAATCATCAGATCATGGGATTTTTACAAGACATTTACAAGAACCATTATTCATGGTTTATTTTTGTAATTTATTCAAAACATTGGAAATTGCATAGAATTCTTGTTCAGTTGTGTGGCCACCTCAGGAATTGTGGAGCCTTGGTCCGCAGGCAGAATAGTCACAATACTGCACCCTGATTGGCTCAAAGTGAAGTCATTCCAGTGGATTCTGCTACACCTTGTTTGATAAAGAGTATAGTAACTGTTGTAAGACCAAGTCCAGTCCGTGACAAGAGTTCTTCCAGAATAGTCTGTTAAAAAAAAAAAAGGATGAATTTTTGAAAATGCTGTAATTTTTTCATTTAAGTAAACAAAATCAAAATGAAATGAATTAATCAATGTCTACTTCTATAGATAGATAGATAGATAGATAAAGTTTTCAAGCTTTTCTTTCATAGTAGAAGCCACCATAGTCAACATGAATTGAAAAGGAGAAGCTTCAGGATGCACACACACATAAATATTTTAAAGTCAATTTATTAATTTACCTGACAGTATCTGAACTGTCACGGCACGACAAACCCCATCCATCTGGTGTACCAAGGTTAAACTAATGATAAAAGGTTTGCAACCACTATCTGACCCAAATCAAATACACACGCAGTCACACACCCAACTACATTACCTCCGTCATAGCAACTGAGAGTAAAGTGGATCATCACTGTCCAGGCCAGGAGGCTCTGAGGTTGAGAAGAATCAGAACATCACAGGGCGCCAGGCGGTAAACCCCCAACTCATTCAACGCTGCCACCGGGGAAGGATTCACCTCTCCTCCTCCTCCCCTCCTCTCCTCCTCTGACTCCCTGAGGAGATCCCTCAGCAGGAGGGCAGAACCCACATTCAAACACAGGATGATACAGGCCTCCTTGACACTGATGAGAGATGGATGGATGGATAGACAAAAGACAGAAAAGAAGATGAAAGTGAAGAACTCAATCAAAACACTGTGGGAAGTTCTTTCTTTGATTTGAAGTTCTTTCTTTCGTTCTTTATCTCCAATTATCTAATAATACTCTTATACACACGTTGTATAACTATATTTGTGGGGACATTACATTGACTTCCATTCATTCTCTACAACCTTTCCGAATCTTAACCACAGCCAACTAACGCCTGACCCTAACCCTAATTGTAAACTTAACTCTAACCTTAACCAATAAGCCACAATTTGCACTTTTCCTTTGTGTGGAACACCCAAAATGTCCTCACAACTACAAACGTCCTCACACAGTGGTAGTTTTTCAATATTTGATCCTCACAAGTATAGTAAGATAAGCCTACACACACAATCTTTAGCTTATCCCTTGCAGAAATTTGTCAAAATGCTGTCCCTTTGAAGGTCTAAAGCTTAAAATGACTGAAATACAAAAAAACAAAACAAAACAAACACACACACACACACACACACACACACAAAGACATATACACATGCACAAACTTACTGCTTGAAGAAATTCTCTGGTCTTTTGCAATAATGTCCAAACAGAGGAAACAGGTTTCTGGTCATGTCAAACTGAAGCTGTGCTGCCCCACCCTCATTGAAATGATTAGACAAGATCACCTGACAAAGAAACACATGGTTAGACTGACAGTCCATACGCCAGCAGAGGTACTGTAATTAAACAGTAGGTATACTGGTATTGTCATGTTACACTTAATTTTCTACATTGGAGCACACCGACTGGCCATTTTCTTGTGTAGCAGTGAACATCACTTGTAATTAAAGGATATTACCTGTCCTAGTACGTCAACAGGCATGATTGTATCTGTCCGTCCATCTAAAAATCAGTGACCTAACTGGCTCCTTACTTGGAAGTTTAGAATTTTGCTGTACATGCTCTGTCTACATAAATCAGGCATGGAAACAGGTTTTCAATGGGTGTGAATCTTACATCCTGGTAAAGGAAGTTGTCCAGTCTCTCTGCCAGGCCTTGCCAGGCCAACTGGAACAGAGGAAGACTCAGGACCTGATGAAGGTTCAACAATCTGTCCCTCACACAAAGCATCATGGGACACGCTGAACTGGATAGAGACATGATGGACTGGTCACACTGGGACGGCAGGGATAACCACCTGGTAGGGAAGTAGAGAGCACAAGAGAATCAGTGAGTTTTTAAGTGTGAGGCTGTGAGCCTCATGTTGAATAGAGATTAGAAAAAGGTACTCTGCCTTAGCTTTGCAGAATTCTTGAATATCTATGGTATCATGTAGCTGCTATTTGATCCCATAGACACTGAACAGCTGAACTAAGCTAGCCTAAAGTTGCAAAAGAAATTGACTTAGTTTATCTGGCTTGGGTTGAGTAGGAAAAATGGTAAAATTCTCCAGAGCTATGCCTGAAATCTTTTAACCCAAATGTCAAATATTAAGGCTATTCCACAGCACAGACTCCAGTTGCTAACGATTCCCTCCACACTAAAATTCAGAAATTTTAGTAAAAACTGAGTGACTAAAACTTGAATTAACTGCAGCCTGATATACTGTATATTGTTGTCCTACATGCTACAAATTATGTCATATTATGAATTTTAGGCTATACTGCCAAGCTCCACCTACACCCATAATAGTTACAGATGGTACTTTTATTTGTTAATGTCATCTGATTGTTTGTTTTGGTTGTAAGGTACCTCTTAACATCATTAGGATTGATTTGGTCTCGGATCTGTCTTGCTTGTGAAGTACTTTTTCAAAACATTATGAAGACAGATTTGTTGTCGGAGCTGTCTTGGTAATAAGGTGCTTCTTAACAGTTGGTGTCTGACCTGTCTTGACAGTAAGGCCTGGACTTTTCTCTGATTTCCCTCATGACAGCATCCAGCAGTCTTCCCATCATGTCACCTCTGAGTCGGTCCAGCAAAGCCAGCAGACCTTCAAACAGCGAATCCTCCAAAGAGGCCAGACGACCCACCTCCATCACCCCTAGACCTCCCAGCACCTCCTCTTCACCTAGTGACACCGCCATCTGCTGCAGCTGCAAGAAGAACTGGAAGGAAAACGGAACAAAAGTGAGGTTGAGAAACAATGTTAAAATATTGTGACTGTCTCACAGCCTTGATGCATTATTATTATTACAGATAAAGGACAAGGAATCGGCATAACAGAAACCCAGCTGAGGGAACAGCTCTCCATTTAGAACTATAATCCTGAGTATAATCCTATTCAGTTTATAACTTCTTGTATTCTGCTATTATTTTATTTGGCTATATAGATGTACATTCGTTTATCATAAGTTTACACCTGAGAAGCGCCGTTTGGACCCAGTCTGATATTTTGGGGCAGCTCCAGGGCATATCCTAGCATGTCCTCTCGATCCTGGGATTTCCAACAAACTGCGCATTCTCTAAACTTAACTTTGTAGAGTTTAGCATTGTCCAATGAGAAGCTTGAACATGTCTGATTTTAAGTTCTCTCTACATTTTATTCTATCTAAATATAAATGGAGGAATCTCTGTCTGTATGTCTGTCCTTCAATTTTCTCAACAACCATTCATCCGACTGACTTCACACTTGGCGTATTGCTGAGAACCCAAGGAAGTGCAGCAGGGCTTAAAATTAGCACCCGCCACTCGCCAAATGCGTGTAAAAATATGTTTTGGCGAGTAAAATAATTAGGTCACTCGCCATTGGCGGGCTGCTGGAATCATGGCTGAAATATGCCTACTTTGCTATATTCTAATTTGCATTTCGAATTTCAAATTTGTCCCTCACTGCCCACCGTCATTCAACATTCATCAGACAGAAGAAGAAGAAATGCTTAGGAAACCAAAGAAGAAGAAGAAGAAGCAGAGTAAAGATGTGGCGACACATTACAGGGGTGAAACCCCCCGGGAAAAAAAGACGACGGGAGGAGAGCAGTGGAGATATAATGTTACAGCCGAAAAGAAAGTTTAATTTTATTGTGTATGTATGACATGAAATCAGTTAACATTTTAATGGTGCAGCCACCAATGGGAGGTAGGCAAGTGTGTTGTTTACACATGCTGATATTGAAAATAAAAGTTATGATTCTCTTAACAGTATCTGAAACCTTCACTTATGTCGTT
>OMLF01051162.1:0-15262 GCA_900302615.1 Holocentrus rufus
CATATTCTCTGGGCACAACATGTTATATATATGTATATATATATATATATATATATATATACACACACACTATATACATATATATATATATATACACACACACACACACACACACACACACAATAAAAGTATATTTAAAAAATAATTAAGAGAGTCTCTGGTTTCCTTTTTTTAAAGGTGACTATTATACCCCTTTTCCACAAGTTAACACAGTTCCCTGGCTCCTCCATGAAACGTCTGTGACATGCTTTGGTCAAAACTTCCACAAGGATAAGTTATTACAGCTCATCTTACACCCTATAGTAACAGCTCTGTTCAAAACGCTCAGTTTTGGTGCCTGTTGCTTTAAATGCAAATAAGCCACTGCTGACCACGCCCCCTCCTCCACGGAGTATGCCAACTCGAGTTCAGCTTCGCGCTACCATAGCAACCTTAAACGCCGCTAGCCTCTGATTACCTGAGTGCAACACAGCTGTAACTTTGACCGCAGCTACATGGGCTACATACGAGACTGGGGTGGGTGAAATACCCTCAGTGTTTCACAGCTAGTCAAAGACTTGTCTATTATCTATAATATCAGCAGCAAGAAATACTCTTGAGACATCTAACGTTTACACCGGTTCTCTCATTTTCTCTCCCCATTTCTCTCACACTTATGGATCCTGCAGCATAAGTAACACCAAACTGTTAGCGTTAGCTAATGCTAAACGGACAAAGAAACACAGAATAATTAATAATCTTCAAATACTTACATTTCCCTCGTCTGCAGCTGTGCCACGGACAGTTGGTACTGATCCCTCTCAGGAAAAGTTTCGTTGTCAGTCTTGTGTTGTATTGACCCAGGTCGGAGAAGCAGTCAGACGAAAAGTCTTTAGCCGAATGCAGCCGTGACGTTGCTATCAAAAATAAACTTAATCCACTGCGCTCTTGTTTCCTCCGAGGCTGGGCTGATGTAGTGATTTGTGTCGGTCTGTACAGCCAACAACAGAGCAGCTGTAGTGCCTAGCTCTTAGCTGCAACATAATGCTAACGGTTAGCTGGTGCTTGTGAGAAAAAAACATGGCGGACCTTCGCAGAGGTAGTTTTCAAGCCGGGGTGGAGAGACCCAAAGGAGGGGGCGGGGTTATGCTAAAATCCACGCTTCTTATGTAAGAAGCGGGGGAAAATCTGAACAGCTGTTTCAGCCAGCCCATGGTTTCTGAGCTAGCCAGCTAACTCGAAACTTACTGGGCTGTTGTTTCTCAGACTTTGAGGGTTAGTAGGCACGGCAGATACCCCAATATATGTGCCCAAACAGCAAAAAAGTGGGTTTTGCATAATATGTCCCCTTTAAGAAATCAGGTGAATTTCATTTAGGTTTCAGAGGGATAAACCAAGTGTCTTCAAATCG
Source organism: Holocentrus rufus (assembly GCA_900302615.1). Lineage (NCBI taxonomy): Eukaryota > Metazoa > Chordata > Actinopteri > Holocentriformes > Holocentridae > Holocentrus > Holocentrus rufus. Next base: position 1,391 of record OMLF01051162.1, read on the forward strand.
CTCATTGTACAGTATCAGCGCTCTGCTGACTCCTAGTGGGGTAGCACTGAGACACCACAAACTTAGGTGATATCTTTTGGCTGATAGGGGGCTTATAGTGACCTTTTATTAAAAATCGGACCTGTCTGATATGACACTTATCTTAGAACTAATCAGTTTTTATACTCTGGGAGTATAAAGGGAAGAGCTTAACCTGAACTGATTCCAACACAATATTTTGACCAGTTTGTGACTATGCATGATTTCTTTTAAAAGTTATTCATATTTTTAATTTCAGTGAAGTTTTACCCCCTTACCATATTTTATAAGATGAAATATATCTAACCTTTCCAACATAAATTCATGATGTAGATCATAGTAGGTAGTAGTAAATCAATGAAAGTTATATGAGGATAAGGCCTTTTAAGGAGAAAAAGGCATAGACCAGAGCTTTTCTGAAAATCTAATTTTTTTTGGTGGTTGTTTGATGGTTTTCAAATTTTTCCCTTCACATCAATGCTTGTAAATCCAGTCAATTTTCATTAAAGCATCCATAAAGGTGATGTTATCTGACATCATGGATTGGAACATTTTTACCAAATGCAAGAAAAGAATTGCTTACAGCTGATATGTATTAGGCCTGTATTAACTGGATCCACAGCTTGCCTGACATTTAAACTATCAGGTTCACAGAGAGAGCGAGAGAGAGAGAGAGAGAGAGAGAGAGAAAGAAAGAGAGACAGAGAGAGAGACAGAGACATATGGAGGCTGGTTCAATGGGCCCTAATGCAAAGTTCTAGTTAAACATTGGCCCAAAGTTTGCCTTCCGCCTTCTGTTGTTTTTACACTAAAGGCCCAGCAATTGTTGGAGGCATTATTGACTTAGTAATTAAAGTATTTTAACGTGGGGATTCTGTAATCATTACATATGCCACCATCTGTCCCTGTGTCGTAGCATGAGGACCTGAAATGGATTTTTCCCTGAGTAGATAACGCATAAAAAAAATCAAGTCGGGAGGATCATATTGCCACAGCTCATTTGAAACAGGATGTTTCAGTCAGAGAAAAAAAAGTAGGGAAAACCTGACATTTTATTTTCCCCATGCACATTTCATTTTATTGATTCATTCAATAAAATTGCTTTCTGTAAATGAATTAGTTCATATAAAGGCAGAGTTTTTGCAGGGTGGTTTGCAGGGAAGTTTTCCATCTTCCCTTAAGGAGCTGTCAACCCTAAAATACTTTCATTAGTCTGGCTTTTAGTGGATTGTTTTAAATGCAGTTTCAGAGGCTTTTCTAACCGGCAAGAATCAAATCTTAAGGAAACAGTGATTTTTTGTCATTTGTGGCAGCATAAATATGACCATGTGTAAAGATGTGGAATGTAAGCTTAAAATTTTGTCAGCTTCAATACACTAATACTGATATCATCCTTCAAAAGCTCATATTGGTTGAGCCCTATAAGTTTCCATCCTAGCTGTATTCCAAAAATTTGTTATATGGCACTTAACAGTCCAGTTTAATAAGCCTGAAGGCCCTAAAACTGAATTCTCCTCACATCATTGCAGTTCAATTCAACAGAGAATTAAAATCTGAAAGGATATAGTCACTGTTTTTTTTTTTTTTGCCTGGGAAAAAGATGGAAACTGACCTGTCCCCAGTCTCCTCTGGTCTCGCGTTTTTTATGGGATCCCATCTGGATTAGCTGACTCGTTCAAAAAGAGGCAGGTTTCTGTGTTCCACTGAGGTCACTCTGTGATATTAGCAGCTTACCCCCCACCTCTCTCTTTGTCTCTTTGTTGGTTCTCGTAACATTCTGGTCAACACTTTTATCAGAGGCCTATCTCCCTCCATTGTGCCCGCAGAGAAACCAGATAATTGCAAATAAAAAGCTGTCCTAACTTTCATGCGCTTTCGTCCAGTCATGTGTTTAGTGTTTTGACACGGGGGTTTTGAATCAGGAAAGATAAGGATACTGTACTGGGGTCTAATATTGACTAGAAGGCAATCTGGTGAGGAGAGAGACAGTAGAAAGCACATAAAATGTTCCCTCCTCTGCTCTGCCCCCTTCTGCCATTATTATTGAGTGAATGAATGGCCAAACAGAGAACTGAGAGACATGATTAGTGGTAATAATTCATATACTGTAGGTTTGTTCAGTTGTAGTCATTGTACCAGCCCAATACGATGCATCCATCCTGCATTAGTGCTGCAGCAGCTAATGTAGATGCTTCTTTTTTGCTTATAATATATTTCTACATTATGTATCAGCCCCTGTATGTATTCCAAAAATAAAATGCTATCAAGATACTGTGTTCCTGTTTTTGGTCAGTTTCACACTAAATCCAGCATCACAACTGGACTTGATGCCATATACTTGATATACATAATAAATAACATTATTCTTATCCTGAGTTATAACAGCTTTGAAAACAAATTCAGGAAAATTGAATATGTTCATTTTAAAGGAATACTCCAACATTTTGGGCACAGCAAAGATTGATGGTGTTAATGGACGGGAGTGACTGGAGCAAATGTTTCAGGAATACTCCAATGTTTTAGGCAAAATACCCTTTTTCTGACTTACCCAGACTAAGACAAGATGTTCAATATCATTTTCACCTCTGTACGTCCACTGATTTGGTTTCCAATGGGTGGTATTTCATGTTGGCTGAGCATAAAGTCTTAAAGTCTTACAGGAGTGTATTTGAAATACACGTTTTTTTGTTTGTTCGTTTTTTTTTATAAAAGGACAGTAACTTCAGGAGTAAGTCAGAAAAAGGGTATGCCCAAAACGTTGGAGAATTCCTTTAACTGTGATCTACAGCAGGGATGGCGACAGCAATCCAACAAGCTTAGTAACATCAACATCCTTCAACGCACCTGGAAAGAAGTAGATAGTCAAAGCCCAAAACCCACTTGGTTAAAGGCAAAACTTTATGGAGTTTATGGATTTTTTTTCAATAATCAAGTTAACACAGCGATGAAAGCAAGACCCCTACAACCATTCAACATAATGGCAAAAAATAAATAACAATCATCAAAACAAAAAAGCATAATATTAATATTTTAAAAAACTGATAAGCAATGGAATGTTTCTTCACCTTGCTTCTTTTTGCAACAACTTAAACATATTACAGCTGGTTTTTACAACAAAAAATAAATACAGGTATTTACAGTGTTGGTGCAGTGACTGTTGCATTACTAACATAAATAGGCTACATGTTGGATGTTATACATTCTGGCAGGGTAAAGGAGCTGATGTTTTTATTTTATTGTTTTATTTTGCCGGATTGTTTGGAGTAAACAGAAGATGAACTGGACACTTGTCATGAGCAGTGATGGCAGAAAAGACAAAGAGAAGAGCGCCATCCACAGAAAGTCAAATTCCATAAATAGAAAATCCAAGGGAAAATACGGTACAGTAGTGAACGCATTGTTTGACTGACAGGTAATATTTAGGAAAAGCAGTGTAAAAACAACACCACAAGAAACATTGAAAAAAATTGTAATGGATTACCAGTTACCAGTTTCAGAATATGATTTTCAGATTAAGAAATAGACTAATACCTGTGGTAACTAGAGCTCTGCTAGACGTTCAAGCCCGAGGCCAACTCCAGTCTCACAGCTTATCATAATTCATGCAATAAATGCAGGGCTCTAGCGGTGACGATGATTCCCAAGGGCCACTATTGTTGGTGTCCAGCACCTGATAGTGGATTATCTATTCTGGTCTCTCAGCATGACCCCTATAAGATATGAACAGGTCCTTTTGTAGCAATCTCATGTTGCAATTAAAATAAATAAATAAATAATTCCAGTTAGGTGTGATCTTAAAGGAATACTTCAACATTAACCCTTTTGCCGGCTCACGTAGACTGAGACAAGATGTTCGATACTGTTTTCACCTCTGTATGTCCACTGGTTCAGTTCATGTGGGTAGCATGTCGTGTTAGCTAAGCATAAAGACTAGAAGTCTACAGGAGTCAATAGCCTTGATCCGTCAAAGTGAAAAAAAAAAAAAAAACTTACAGCAATTCTGAAGCTGTATTATTTACACAATGTATCATGTACATTTGTATGGATTCCCTCTGGGGTCATGGCGATTTTTTTTTTGCGTTATCTCGCAATAACTTTTGCAGTCTTTTGCAATAACTTTTGCATTACCTGGCAATCTTTTGCGTTATCTCGCAATACATTTGTGTTACCTCACAATATTTTTTTGCGATAACTCGCAATATTTTTTTCTTACATTACTTTTGAACCATATGTCCATTTCCACTCAGCTTCTCCCAGCACATCACCTCACTCAGTATGGATCACATAATCAAGTTTTACTTTGTACTGGGCATTAATTATACTGATATGATAATAATAACATGACTTATAACACCACTTTTTATGCTTGGTGGTTATTGGTAATAATGTAGTCTACATTAGTAAATATGGGTGGTACTACTGGTTTGTAGATTAAATCTGATTAAGAATATTATGGCAAAAGACATACCCAAAATGATTCTTTATTTCCAGACAGTCTTTACAACTGAGAGATATGGACATATGGCTCAAAAGTAATGAAAGAAAAAAAAGTTTTCCAATGTAACGCAAAAGTATTAATAGATAATGCAAAATTTATTGCGAGGGAATGCAAAAAATATTGTGAGGTAACACAAAAGAGAGGTAACACAAATTAATTTTTATAATTTATGTTAATAATTAATAATAATTAATAATACTTTTTTTTAAAATTTATTTATTTATTTTAGGATCATTTTAGAAGAAGTTGGATGGTAGAAACTATAGATGGTAGGAACTTTAATCGCTGAACATATGTATTCATCGGCCATAGTTCCATCTACAACTTTTTTTTTCAGTCTGGGTAAGTTGGAAAAAGGGTATTTCGCTCCAAAATGTTGGAGTATTCCTTTAAGGGAGCACTCAACTTTCTGGTGGGACTGAAACGCTCTGTTCTGAGAACAGAAACCAAAACATGGTCTGCCGGTTTAGTAACTTTTTCTGACCATGGGCAACAATATTAATGTGTTGACTCACAAGCATTTGGCAGTAAATGTGTTTGGCTGATGCAGATTTACACTTCTTGTTTGTGTAATCAAAAGGTCTGACGATCACAGAGACTTTTAAACAGCCAAAATCCCATTTCCAAAATTACCTAGTGGATTTTAGCTCTGGTACTCCATACTAACACGCTGATGTTTGCTAGTAGTATGTCACTAGCATTATCTCAACCCTGAAAAGAACTTGCAGCAGTCTAAACTTAAAGCGAAATAAATAATAACTGATTTAAAATAGTAAGTGAAGGACTGGTCAATGCTGCATACTGCTAGATTGGTCAAATCTGGAGATACGATAGAAAAACAGGAAATATACAAAACTAGACAAAGCTTAACTTTCTGAAGAAAATTTGTGTGCTTGCTTCAGGTTGAAAAAGTATAGAAGGGTTGTTTTCAGCAGTACTTTATGTAGCTGAAGCAGTAGTTGCAGCAGTCCTTTGAAGAGATGAAGCAGCAGTTGAAGCAATGCTTAAAGTAAATTAAAGTACATGCATTTTAAGTTCAACCAGTTGTTAAAACTTAACTTAAAAAGAATCGAATGTATCAAAAAATTGAACTGTGCTGTTAATGTGATGAGGAAGCTGAACATTTTAAATGTGGAGTGAGATTTCTAGTTGAAAGTTTGAAAGAGGAGCGAGACTTAAAAAAGGACTGAACTGAATCTGAAAATTGTGTCAGTTGGAATAATACAATAAATACCGTAAATGGTATCATTTAGATATTTTTTATCAATAGAGCAGACATAGTTGAACATTTTGAGGGGTATTATATGTCTGTGCCATTAAAACTGTGGGAGCTAAAGCAGTGTTTTAAATATCAACTTTGTTATCTGTCTCTCTGCACTTAACTATAATATTTCCTAAGGTACCAAAGGTATTTAAAAGCTGAATAAAAAGTGAATATCCATAACTGGTGACCTAGAGACCTTTGACCCAACAGCAGCCAGGTTAAACACAGGTGTTACCAGTCCAATGAATGAAAAATCTGTTCTAACAGAGCTAGAGCCCTGCTGTTGTTCATGCTGGCTCACTGGACAGGCTCTGGTCCACTTCAATGGAAGGGAACCCTCAGTAATGTCATTAGAAACAGAAGTAGTAGAAGTAGGTAGAAGAAGTAGAAGCAGTGGTGAGTTTGAGAAAACGATGGAGTCGTACAGATTGACTGGTAACACTGGCTAAATGACTCTGAAAATGAAATCATCTTGGCGCTATCAAACATAAGGTTTAGTCATATATGCCACCAATCTAAGCTGTGGAAACATTGGTACAGTTGTCTCATTTTAAGACATGTACATTTCTTCCTTTTTAAACCATGCATTTTTACTGTGTGTTTTTGTTTAACTTTTGTGTTTGGTGCAGCATCTTTTTTCTGGACCTTGAGTCTGTAATAAAGCTTGAACTGAACTGATGCCTAATACTAGCATCTGTCTGCATGCCTGTTGTCTGACTTTCATAGACTCTGTTGTCGGAGAAGGTGTCTCAGATGATGGAGTGGGCCTCCAAGCGTTCAGTCATCAGGATGAATGGAGACAAGTTTCGTCGCTTTGTCAAGGCTCCTCCCAGAAACTACTCTGTGGTAATCATGTTCACAGCACTGCAGCCACAAAGACAGTGCGGAGTGTGCAGGTAAAAAGTATTAGTAGGAGGAGGAGTAGTAGTAGTAGCAGTAATAGTAGTACTTGTACTAGTATCAGCAGCAGCAGTACTAATAGTAGTTGTTGCTACCAGCATTAGTAATTGTAATAATGGTAATTATAACAACAAGAATATTGTGCTTTATGTTCTAGACAAGCTGATGAGGAGTTCCAGGTGTTGGCTAACTCTTGGCGTTACTCCTCTGCCTTCACCAACAAAGTTTTCTTTGCATCTGTAGACTTTGATGAAGGATCAGATGTCTTTCAGATGGTGAGATAACTTTTTGTTCTCAAATCTTATTCAGGTTAATCAGTTCTTAAGCTTTATGATGACAACAGCCCCAAAACACAACATTTCTGAACTAAGAAATAATACTTGATTCATGCCTTGAAAATCTCTGCAACATATCTTGAAGTCTTTCAGTCAGATTGCCATGAAATTTGGTTAGCACATTTATGCTCCCCGGAGGGTGAACCCTGTCAATTCTGGAAACCTGATGACCATTCCTCAAGCACCATCATCAGGTCAAAATGGCAACTTTGCACACAAGATTTCACAAAATGTAATCAGTGGATTGACATATTTGTTGAGTGCATCCAAAGGAAAATTTTTCTTTATTGGGTTGACCTGAGCCCAACCCCAGCCCGACAGCTTATCAAAATTATCACCCCGAGCCTGAAATGATGTAGCCTAGCGTATAGGAATGTTGAAGCCATAAAATAAATTGCTTAATTTTGCTTTTTTTCTCCTAAGTATTAAAGGTCCACTAAGTCATTTTCCCCAAATCTCTTCTTCGCGTTAAGCAGCACCCTGCTCGTAATCTCTACTGTGACACCCACCAGCATGGACGAAAAACGGCATGAATGATTTAAGAGACAGAAGGCGAGTGTATTTATGCTTAGACAATAAATGCCAAATCGTCAAAACACCAGTGTTCTCTACAACCTACATCCCATCTATTGTGCCCAAACCTACGCAATGTTCAGTGAAGGGGCTGCTAACAACAAATGCATGGTGTTCGAAGCTGGTGTACTGATCAAATGAGATGTTATTGGTCCAAGTGAATTATTGATTATTGCTGCAGTACCACCACCCTTCCTGCCACTTCTCACAGAGAATGTGACGTTAAAATTTGGTGGGGAGGCCTCAGTGAGAACAACTGGCGCATCTGTACCCAGCCGTGTTTCAGTTAAAAATAAACAATCAATCTTATTATCTAAAACGAGATCATTATAGTAAAAGATTTGTTAGAAAGGGAGCGAACATTAAAAAGTGCCATGTTGATGGTGCCAGGTGACTTATTAAGTGAAGAGGTGGATTGCTGGTGTTTTGTGAGAGGTCTTAGGTTATTAGAGTTCACAGAGTGAGCATGGTGGTGTAAACAAATGGCTGTGAATACACAGACAAACCATGGATCACAGGAGGGATGGGATCAGTATTGGCTTGGGATGGGCGTCATCACGCGTCTCAGCCAAGCATTTGAGGTGGGCCTAAGACTGCTGCAGCGCTCACATGAACGGGAAAAGAAAGGAACTGAGGGGGACAGAAAAATGGAGAAAGTTACCAAACTCTTGCATGGACATTTTCTTTTTAAATCTCTTCCAGATGGCGGAGTTGATAAAACCAAAGTTATTTGTAAATTTATTTGTATTTAAAAATAGCAAATAGCTTTGGTTTCATATTTGATTTGACTACATTAATGTTTAAATTGAGATTTACAAGAAATGTTTTAACTACTACTGTGTAAAGGGAATACTGCTGTTAAAAAGCACCTTATTTGTTTAAAGTATTTGCAAACCAAATGCTGTTGCACTTTTCTTCATATAGCAGTACTTTGAAAATAAAAGTGCACAATACACTACTTTTGAATTCATTATTGAATTTTGCGCATAATAATGTAATTAATCGCGATTTTTAATCATTGCCCAGCACTGAAGACATTCTGTTGTCTGACCAGTAGGCTGTGCAGAGATTGTCCATTATGTTGAGCAACTTGTTCAACACCCTCCTCTCCACCACCAGCTCCAGTGGCTCCAGAGCAGTCCCCAGCACAGAGCCAAACAGTTAGACAGTGCAACTATTAATTTAAAGAGGTGCAGGATTATGATATGCACTCAAATGCATCTACATATTTGAATCCACATGTTAATTTTCTGTTTCTATTGCAGCTAAATATGAATTCAGCTCCGACCTTCCTCCATTTCCCATCTAAAGGGAAACCTCGGCGGTCTGATTCCTATGAACTACAGGTTAGAGGCTTTGCAGCTGAACAGCTAGCCAGATGGGTTGCTGACAGGACCGATTTACACGTAAGTTTAACAAAACACACAAAGCCTAACTTGCAACGAATATGGATGTGCTAATTCATATTACCAAACAGACATTCACCACCTTCCTATTATTGGGACCTTTAAGCCCAAAATGCACTGAGAGCGATTTTTACACATGTCAACCTTATTTTCTGATCAAACCCATTGTTTTCATTTGTATGTTGTGTTAATGTTAGTAGATCTGTTTTCTTCGTGAAAATGCGATCATAATTACATATGTTCATGGTGGGTAGGCTACTGTGGATTTCCGCTCTTGTTTTAGTGGTACTGAGTGCTGGACTGTACTGGACTGTACCGGCTTACTGGCTAATAAAGTGTAGGTGTTCGGCCAATTAAAATATAATCGGTCAATAACTAATAATCGGCGGATAACTTGTAGAAACCAGTAAAGTAAATTAAGTAAATAAAAAAAATCGAATAATATCTATCATGTGCAGAGAAATCAGCTGGGATAGTGCGGCTGGGGCATTAAGGCCACCGTGGCCGCAGGGCATTTAACTTTTTAAGGGGCATCAGGGTCAGACTGAGGGGCAACGGCCGCTGTGAAATTCCTGCCCTGGTAGCAGCAATGACATTTCCCTGGCGAGAAAACAATATGGCAGCTGAAAAATACCAATCTAGCTAGCTAATCTTTAGTGAAACAAACTGTTAAATCAGGTGAGTTGCACGCGACTGACTATTTTTGAATTGCTTCGTGTAACTGTCAAGTTGCATGGAAATTATGTTTCATGCAATTTGCAACCTGCAGCTAGTTGCGTGAAAGTTTCACCTTGTAAAGCCAGCCTAAAAGTCAAGGTTATGGAAAGTTAGCGTTCATGTCCTCTCTTCATTCCTTCGATCGAGACGTTTTGGCTTCACTTTTGGGGGGCTGTCACATCGTCCATCTTTATATACGGTCTATGAGGTGTATGGGCATGAGAGACGGCCATGTTGTCCTTCTAGCGATTGTTGTTGATTTCGACATAGCCAGGTGAAACAGAAGTTGACTTGAGCTGGAAAAAGTCAGGAAGCGGCAAAACTTTGTAGAAAAGATCAATGAAAATATGAGGAAAAAGCTCAAAGAAGAGGAGTATAGACTGTGTGCATCTGGCTGCCTACGTATCCAACCCTTTATTAAGTTATTTAACATTTTTAATTTTGAATGGAGTTTGTAGCTGAAAGTATGTAAGAGCAGAACCAAAAACATGGAGAATAAAAAGAAGAAATAAGAATAATGAAAGAAAAATGAAATATGCTTCAAGCAACACTTCATCTAGTAGCAATGTAAAATTCTTAGAGATCCAATTGTGCATCTTACAGTAGCTTCTCTCAGAATATCTAAATTGTATTTGGGCTTGCATGTAGTGTAAAGCTAATGGGTTGTGTTTGTAGGTGTAATTTTGGTTTAATTTTTTGCTTGTTTTTGGTGTTCTTCAAATGGCATTTGACAGTCTTGAAATCATCCAGTAAATAAGCTTCAATTTCTGACACCCCCCACGCCTGACCATTTTCCAAACCCTGGCTATGGCCATGTTTGTTGAGGTGACTCCATTGTGTTTGTTTTTCAGATCCGTGTCATTCGTCCTCCAAACTATGTGGGGCCTCTCCTTCTGGGGTTTCTCTTGGCTGTGATTGGTGGACTGGCATATCTGAGAAGGCACAACTTGGAGTTTCTCTTTAACAAGAATGTCTGGGCCTTCTCTGCACTGGTAAGAATACCTACACACACACACACACCCACACACATACACACACACACTTTGACATGACACCCACAAATAGTCTGCTTTGCAAAGTTGTTGCACTGTTCTGGCAGGTCTGGCATAACTGTTATCTTTATATGTCTATTCTGAAGTTGTCTGTCTTGCTAATTTGATTTTAGCGCTAAAGTGCCTAAAGTGCTAGAACTCCATTTGGCCTCTCTTGCCAGAAGCACATTACACAATAAATGCTGCAGGACATCTCACAATGTCCAAGCTACCGAATCCCATCTTGAATCAAAAGATCACATACACTTTAGGTTGAGGCAAGTTCAGGCCTTTTTATTTGCAGAGGGAATTCACTGCTATTATCATGGTGGCAGTGTACATTCCTCCCAGCACTAATGCTAACGAGGAACTGCACAAGCTCTACAACACCATCAGCGACCAACAAACGTCCCGTCCCTACGGCTTCTTCATGTCCCCAGGAACTTCAACCACGCCAACCTAAAGACTGTACTAAGTTCTATCAGCATGTGAACTTTGCAACCAAAATATGCTGGACTTGGTGTACAGGTGATCACGATGCTCGCTGCTTCATGGGATGCCGCTCCAGATCGCATTGCCAGCATACATTTGAACAGTGTTAGAAATGCCATATTACATATAAATAACACAAGTGCAACACACAAGTCCATTTGTGAAGTTTATTGAGAAATGTGTTGGGTTTTTTTGACAAATATTTTTCCACCTGTTCTCTCTTCACTTGTCTATGCTGGTGTCAGAGTCGCATGTGTGAAACCGAAAGTGGAGAAGTCCAAGCTTATATCTGGATGGGTGGCAGAGGGCTGAACCAAGTGTGGTAGAAGTGGGGATTTTTGTTTTGTTAGAAGAGGATAGACTTTTAAAGCACACTGCATATATCTAGTGAAATTTCCTCTATTTTTTTTTTTATTTTGCATTATATATTGCAGAAAAAATAATATTGCAATGTCAGTTTTTTCCAGTACTGTGCAGCCTCATCCCATGCTGTAATTTATTTATGGATATGTTTTGTAAGTCAAATGATTAGTCTGGTCATGACAAACAAGTCCTACTACTTAATGGTTTAGTTTTCCACCGTTGTTTTTTTTATTTTGTGTGAAACAGTTTTTTCATTAATCCTCCTTTGGCACAAAGCATATTAAGAGGGACCTGCATAAAACTACTTTTTGATATTTTTGTTAGTTATTACCATTGTGCTTCCGAATTTCTTGGACGGGGTCTAATTACCAAAAAAAATGTCATAAACCATGAACACATGATTTTATCTTATTAACCAAATTCATTACACATTTACATTCATTGCAGATGCTGTTTTTACTCTGAGGAACCATGCCCATATGGCAAGTGGTTAACTTCAAATTGCCATTGAAAGCCATTGTATTTGTACCTGAGTCATTCTATACTGTACAAATTACATTTTTCAAAGTGTTCAATATGGCACACTGATCGAACACATACACATTTATCCTGATGACATGCATAGTTGATAACTCATGGATTACTTAATGCATGGGAGTGTAAAATGCCTGCAAAGACATTTATTTTAAACTGAGCTCTGCTTGTCATCTTCTTCTTGTTCTGCTTCTTCTTTTTCTTGTTCCACTCCTCAAATACATATTTTCAAATATTTGTTCAAGTGCCTTGTGCCTTGTCATTTGCAGCTATAATTACTTACATGGATCTGCTTTCTAGCAATGGGTTTCTTTTGTGTATTGCAGAGCTTTGTCCTGATCATGACTTCAGGCCAGATGTGGAACCATATCAGAGGACCGCCTTATGCTCACAAGAACCCCAACACTGGACAAGTGGTAAGACAAAGAACAATTCAGAGTGTGTGATGCTTACAGACACTGGTGCTACTGGACAGAAGATGCTAGGGCAAATGGTACTTTTGCCCTAGCATCCTCTCTCCTGGCCCTGCTGACTCAAAAGCAGTATTTACCTATATGACTTGGTTGCTTGCTTTTGGTGCCATTAGTATAATGGTCTGTTTATGCTACAGATGAGGGCCGAAATAATTAATTGGCAAAATCAACGACGTCAACCTCAAAACATATGTGACACTTATTTTGGTGGTTGACTCACTAAAGTGTCGCTCATTAAAGCAACTCTAGCTGTAGTCTCTTGTCATTTGTCTCCTGGAGTCTGTTGCAGGTATGTCTATGTGTTACCAACATTTGCATATTCCGCTCCACTTGGACCATGTAGGAACCACTCTGATTGGTTCACCTGAGTTGTTGTGTCTAGGTGTTACATGCAACACACAGTTCATTTACATAAAGTTGAATATTTTTCAACTTTCCCTTGTCTCTGTTTGGCACTGTTGCTGATGTCCTCTTGAGTCTTGAGCTGCCATTGGAAAGTGCTGAATTCCTTTCGCTTATGCGCCTTTGTAGTAATGGTGTGACCAGTCAGTAACACATTATCTGTAGTCTGACCTTCAGTGTGGTTGTCATGGCTTCTCAAATTAATTTAAAGTCTTTACATTAATTATAATACCACCATGTGGAGGATTGAGTTCTTAGTTGTTTTTTGTTTTAGGATAGGAAAGCAAGAAACCAAAGCCAAAACTGAACACTATTACTCATCAAATCTACCTACCGGAGGTGCATTTTTTAATTATAGGTATAACATGTCCTGTTAAGCTTAATATGTGGATTGATGTGGATAAATCATGTGTAACAAATGTGGATTGTTATTAAATTGTGTATCTGTGTTTTCAGAGTTACATCCATGGCAGCAGTCAGGCCCAGTTTGTGGCTGAGACCCACATTGTTCTGCTCTTCAGTATCCTTCAACTATATGCGCTCAGACATGTACACAGTCAAAACACACTGAATAAACCCCCATTTTGCCATACTATATGTTTGAGAACTTACTCAAACAGATGGAATTTGTTTCTCTGGGGAGGAGGGATATTGTAGTCATTACCAGAGCATGTCTATAATTTTACTTCTTTGTGGATCTGCTGTGCCTCTTCCTCTGCCCTCATATACATAAACACACAGACATATACATTAAAAAAGCATAAAAAAGGACACACTCCGAGCACGGCCAACATTCCTAGTGATGCCCTGCCAAACCGGAGGTACTGCTGCTGGGAAACAGTGATTTGACACATTTGAGCTTTCTG
>OMLF01051171.1:0-10142 GCA_900302615.1 Holocentrus rufus
AGGTCATCCCTTGTGCTTTGTTTTTGCAAAGAAGCCATCAATTGTTGAGATGGAATATGGCGTCAGTGTCAGAGGATAGCACATCAGATCAGAGATATTTATTTGCGACCTTAGTAGCTGTGACTTAATGAAGATCTGAAAGATAAACCCACTTGTGGCCTTATACTGGATCACTTTCTGGTTTGATGCCACGAGCTTCCTTTTAGGTGTTGTGGAAAACATTGTTTTGTATTTGTTCCTCTTGATAGGTTCAAAAAGAGAACTTTTTGTGTAAGAAGTCGATCCCGGATGAACTCTTCTTTTTGAGTTTGGCCATTCTTCAGAGCATTCAGCACATCATAGCGCACATCTTCTGGCATAGCTGCTCCTGAAGACAAGCTTGTCAAGGATTGAGAGATCTCAAGCTGAAATGGGTTGATGAAACTCTGAAAGGCTTCTATTGTTCGCTGCACTTGCCGCTCGGACCGAGCGATTTCACAATGTCTTAGATCCCTTTGGTGCTTATCCAGATGCTCAACTGGGCCATGAATCATATTCCACATGGCCTCTACAAACCCCCCCCTTAGCATGTGTGGTCAGGATGTGATGTTGGCTGGCCTCATAATTACTGGTGATTCCACAAATTCCAGCAGAGTATGTCCCAGAACCAGATTTTAACTTAGGCCATTTCATTGCTGTCTCCTCTATTGTTTTGTCAGTGTGGCAATGGCTACCTGGGACATGTGACCTGGCTACACTGATTGCTCCAGCACGCAAAAGCTTCTCTGAACCAGGATGAAACACATCCTGATCCTCAATGTGTTCAAGAAAGTATCCAAAGTATGTGAGGAATCTAGCATAATTCTGTTGATCTGAGCAGAAAAAGAGATCTGGCATGATGTTTATGGCAGACCTGTACACATCATAGTCATTTAATTTGATTGCACGATTCAGTGATAGGATGATCCAGATGCAGTCCATGTATTCCATCCAAAAGCAGCCAGTTTCTCCCAGTTCACCATTCCTCACTGTTTCTCTGAATGCCTGGTATTCAGCTATGTGGTGAGACACATCAGCTGATGATTGAACTTCAATGAGAGTAGATGCATTCAGGTTTTTCCAGAAAAGCAGTACTCTCAGGAGAGAGTAGTTCATGAGTTTCTAGATACTTGTCATAGAGGAGTCTCTCAAGAGCTTCTAGCATGGACTTGTGTGTGTTCATAGCCCTGTCCCAATTCTTGCCATCAGTGACCTCAGTCACCGATCCTGTGGTGATCAATTTTGCTTCCAAGGCCACTTCTACCCATCCACTCCCCTGACAGTATCTTCTGCCTATGCCTTTCAAGTATGCTCCACAGCAATGGAATGTACCAAGAAGGATGATGTGTTTTTTGTATTTTTCAGGTTCATTCCACATAAGAGGGTAGGCTTTCATGCAAACCCCTAGGTCAAATGTACTGATGGTGTACTCTTGTCCAGCTTCAGAAGATGCAGCTGCATCTAAGGCATTCTTGAATAGTTTTCAAGTCGGTTATTGATCATGGGATAATACCCTATTGTGGTGAGGCACTTTGGAGGATGACCAGTAATGGACACCCAACCTGAAAAACCTGGGATGTACTGATCCCCAGAGTTGATCTGACGAGCAATGACCCAAATGAGATCAGTGAGAGATCTGATGGTTTTGGACTGCTGTGTGTGGATGAGTTTTTTGAATTAGATGATGCCAAGTTAGCTCGTTCAGATCGTTTTCGCTTGTAGTAGGTTGGCAACTCCTGAACAGGACTTTTGAATGATCGCTGTTTTTTCTTAGGTTGAGGTTTAGGATTAGGCCTAGACTCTCTTGCAGGCTGTGCTGAGGTGAGGGCTGCCGGATCTGCACAGAAACCTAGATCTTGCAGGTGGATCCCTACTGCTGTATGAATGGACCCTGCCCCACATACATCTGATACTAGCTGATCAAAATTGTCCCAGTCACTATGGAAAACTGCTCCTTCAGGTTGTTTCTTTATAATACCAGAGTTGCTGATTAATGAAGCACTTTCCACTATTGAATTTGCCAGAGCTGTTTCAAGTTCAATCGAGTATGTGTATGACTCACAGTGGCCAAGCTTATTTATCAGAGTGTTTATGCTCTTGGATCTGAAGAGATGGCGCAGTGTCATACATAACAGGATGTTTTTTCATCTTACATTGACCTGATGTAACTGCTCTGCAGATGTCTTGAGAAATAGAAATTGCCAGGCTTTCCTCCCGATGTGATGGATTCTTCTCACCACAGATTAGGTTTAAAACAAACTGTAAAACCTCAGAAGGAACTTCCTCCTTTGGATCAGGGAGATCATGAACTCTAGGAGGCCAAGGGAGTGGTTCAGAATTTTTGAAGGCTTGTAGGACTTTCTTGTGAAGATCATGGCTGATTTCTTTACTCCAATCAGTAGTGCCCATCTCATAAGCAGAACGCACAATTGTCTTCATGGATTCTTGGGATTTACAAAACACTAATGTGTCTTTATATGGGCAAGATGAGAAGTCGATGTTATCTTTAAG
The DNA here is from genome assembly GCA_900302615.1 of Holocentrus rufus. Taxonomy (NCBI): domain Eukaryota; kingdom Metazoa; phylum Chordata; class Actinopteri; order Holocentriformes; family Holocentridae; genus Holocentrus; species Holocentrus rufus. The sequence continues at coordinate 2,530 of OMLF01051171.1, forward strand.
ATCAGGACATCGTTTGATTTTTAGTCTCAGATTATGGCTTGTTATCTCAGCAGCAGCTGCGTCATCCAATTGTCTCAATGTGTCGTTATACAAACCTGTGAGATAAGCAAGTTTGGCAACCTGTCCCTTTTGAATAACTTCAGTTTTTATGTGATCATAAACACAAGTTAAAGCTTTGTTGATCATTGCTTTCTTTCTAGATGATTCAGCCACTGCAGCTGTTGTGTCAGGCTGAGATGCTCGCCTTACAAAGTACTGTTTATGACAGCAGTTATGAAATTGTGCCTTCTTGGCGTAAAGATCCACTCCTCTAATTTTGCACAACAATTCTTCATCGCCTAGTTCCAGAGCTTTTTTCTCAACATTTCTGTATGCATTTGATTGGAATTTCTGCAAGCGATATCTATTTCCAGAAGTTTTCTTCACTTTGCTGCTTTTGCAGAATATGCAGTAATTGCCAAACAAAACCGAGGAATCCACATGCTCACGTTTAGATCTAGTAGAGTGATATTCTGCTTGACACTTTCTTGCTAGACCACGGCTCGCATTACATAAAAATCTTCTCAGAGTCTTCAGCTTTGAAGACAGCTTGCAAGGTGCCCAGTCTTCATCATTCATTTTCTGTCTCTTTGGCATCTTGATTGTTTTATGTACTGTAGCAGTGAAAAAATCAGTATACTCATTACAACAATAAATTTTCACCATTAATTACAGATGAAAAAGATCAGGACCGTATGAATTTGTACCTTTGAAAAGCAGTCCCTTTACTGGCTTGCTGCATATCTTGTACAAAGTGAAGTTTAGTTTGATAGTGTGGTCAGTCTGAAACAGTAGAGAATTGTAAGGCCCAATACACCTGATACCTGACAAACACACAGACACACACAGACACGCACACACACACACACACACACACACACACACACACACACGCACACACAGACACACACACACACACATGCTACACTCTACCAGAAGACTACAAGACGACATCAAAATTCAACCTAGATAACAACTGTGCTAGCTATAGCATTGGTCTCTTAATATACAGTATGTATTTGTGATAATAGTTATAATACTAGGTAGATGATATTTAATTATTTTTTCAGGCATCTAGCTAAATTAACTAGCTACACCAAACCTAACTGATCTGAGACACTATAGATCAGACACAACTGTGAATGCTCCCTGGGGGATTTCTTATCCCACATCTGGGGCTTCCAGAGACTGTAAGTATTGTTAAAAATCAGTTCAATAAACATATCATCTAATCAATGGTTAACTAGTCACACTATCTAAAACTGCACTTAAACCATTAATACAAAGATAAACCTTCAACTTGTGGTGGCCTTGTGGTATTCCAGTTTCTTCTGTTAGCACCAGTAGTGACCATGGCAACAAAAACTATATTGGGGCATACTGATGGTCAGGAATGACGGAATTCTCAGTAACTATTACTGAGAATTCTGTCATCTGTGATTTGAGGCATAGTAATGAACTTAAGCCACAGCAAATGTAGTTTTCAAGCTAGAAAGGTCATCTTGGGCTCAAATTGAAGCATATGCACTGGGAATGTTTTCTAAATACAAATGAGGAACCGTTATTCACCATAAAGTTCTTGAAAATAATCATTTGTGACGAGAACTTATCAATCGGCCAGAAATTTTGTGTCTTTTTGGGTGGATGTTGTGGATGATATTTTAAAAATGAATGGCAGCAAACACCAGAGTCCTATTTCCCTACCTTCCCCAGTGTTTCAGGATTCTTCCTGCAAAATTCCATACTTCTATGACTATTGGTGCCATTGTAGTAGCTTAATATGTGAATTTACATCAATTCGCCAGCAACATGTCCCAAAACTGGGGTTTTCGCTCCCCTGAGAACAAACAGCCCCAAGTTGGGGATGTTCATTATCAACTTGTGATGGCCCAAGGTAAAGGCTAACAGAAAATGATAGTAAAAAAAAGGTAGCAGAAAACATCCTGAGAGCTGGTCCTGGCTCCCGGCCTATTAGCTCACACGAAGAGTCTTTAGCCGACTGCAGCCGGGACATTGCCATCAAAAATAAACTTAATCCACTGCGCTCTTGTTTCCTCTGAGGCTGGGCTGATGTAGTGATTTGTGTCCGTCTGTACAGCCAACAACAGAGCAGCTGTACTGCCTAGCTCTTAGCTGCAACATAATGCTAATGGTTAGCTGGCGCTAGCAAGAAATAAACATGTCAGACCTTCGCAAAGGTAGTTTTCAAGCCGGGGTGGAGAGACCCAAAGGAGGGGGCGGAGCTATGCAAAAATCCCTGCTTCTTACGTAAGAAGCGGGGGAAGATCTGAACAGCTCGTTTCAGCCCATGGTTTCTGAGCTAGCCGGCTAACTTAAAAATGAGTGGGCTGTTGTTTCTCGGTGAAAAAGTGGGTTTTGCATAATATGTCCCCTTTAAATCTCCAGTACTTGGTTTGGTCTACCTGTTGAGTAAGGGATAGTTGAAGGTAAACTGGTGAATGATCTGATACAAGAATAGGTCCTAAACTACAAGAAATTATAGAAAAAAGATGATCCTGGGGTAAAAGGAAAAAGTCCAACCGAGAGTATGTTTTGTGTCTAACTGAATAAAAGGTATAGTCTTTCACTATAGACTTAAATTCTCTCCCGACATCAATAAGGGCTGAATCATTAGATGCCTTCTTCAAAGCCTTTGCTGCATTAGGATTGGATACAGAAGGCAAGGATTTATCCAAATTATTGTCCATACAACAATTAAAATCCCCAGTAACTATTCCAAAATCATTTTTATATTGACTAAATAAAGTGACCGTATCTTTCATAAATACAGGGCAATCCTCATTTGGTGCATAAATGTTAAACAATGTGACTTCTTGACCCAAGCCTCTGACGTTAAATGTGATCACATTAAGTACATTAGCCATACTGAGATTTGCGTGTAATATTGGTGGTGCTTGACCATAGAAAAACAAAAACAGAAGAAAAAATGAAAAAACAAACAGAAAAAAAGATAGAAGATGAGGGAACCCCCTCTATCCCACCACCCCCTTCACAGAATTAGGGGTGGGAATCTCTGGGCACGTCACGATTCGATTTGATTACAATTCAGAGGGCTACGATGCGATGATAAAACAATTAACAATGCATCTCGATGCATTTCTTTTTCTCACTGTAATAATATAATAATATCCTTATTTAACCAGGTAAACAACTCATTGAGATTTAAAATCTCTTTTCCAAGAGTGACCTGGCCAAGACGGCAGCACAGAAGCAGAATGGTTTCACACAAGACACAAATAAAATACAATCATATAATGCAATCACACAATCCTATTGAGTTCATTTCCCTGTCTTTTATAATTGACTTGAATTTCCCCAGAGATATAAGACTTTGTGCACTTGGTACACAGAGAACGGTATCCTGCACTGACGTTGGTGCTGCCACCTCAGCTGTTGCCCTTGCAGCTTCACAACCATTCATAACATCAACACCATGCAATACACCTCGCTTGGATCTGGAGGAGAAGGAGGAGGAAGACATTTTAGACCAGCAGACAGCCCCACAACACCAGCTAAAAAAGCTTCTGTAAGCCAAGTATCTATAATGGCTGAGAAAAGTGTGCATGATATTGAGGCAACAGTAAATGGTGAGAGCCACTTCATACTGTGTCCATTTTTTAGTCTGGCTTTGGCGAAATCTAACTGATGACAAAAATTCTGTGTTCTTTGTAAACAATATTTTTTATTATCATTTTTGCCGATTGTTAAACTTTCAGGAGCGCATTAAGTACACTGAATACATTTATTTCAGAAGTTGGTTGGATTCTGCTGTAGCAAACTTTGACAATAAAAGTCTATATAAGTGTTTTGTGTGCTTTCAGTGTTTTATATGTAAAATGTTAACAAGTGGCAGACATGAAAGATGAACAGTAAGTAATGTTAGATAGAGGTAATAGTAATTATTGTATACTGCTCTATTCCCCTTAGACATAAAAGTCCATGGTCTGCTCTATAGATGGTGAATGCATCCTGTAGTGAGAACACATCCAGACACACAGGTTCCAGGCCAGGATGATCCACCATGCACGACGGCTGGTTCTTTAGCTGCTGTAGTCTTTTTGTAATCTAGTAAATTTGAAATGGGTATGTAATATGGAATATAGAAAAGACAGTGACTGAATAATCACAATTTTACTCAGCAAGCGTTCATACTACCTGTGGAATCTCTGCAGCAGACATTCTCGGGCTCTGTAGGCATGTTGCACAAATCCCACACTAAAACCTGTGCCGGGAAAGAGATTTAAAAAGTTTCAACATTGCAGGTGTAGTTTATTTGAATGCTTTGTTCCTATAAAGGACATGGGACACCAAATGCAATAATTTAATAAGCTTGTTAATGTTACGTATATCGTTTAAACGGTGTAATAGGCTTTGCCCATGTGCGGCGTCCTCAAAATATCGAATTTCGGATGAGGCCGCAGGGACGTGCAAAGATTGATGCGTTTTCAAATTTGGGAAAGGTGCGAATTTGGGGCACGAAAAGCGGCAAGAATAATAATAATAATAATAATAATAATAAACAGCGCGATTTCAATAGGGCTTCGCCAGGCGACTTGCAGTCGCCGCTCGGGCCCTAAATATATGAGTTATGAGGTATTGGCAGACAATCCTACACCCCCTGCATGGCCTACTGAAATGTACTTTTCTTTTGAAAAAACATTATTAACTACAACATTTGAGCTTGACCTTTACTGGTGTAACTGCAATTACATCTTATGACTTACTGTACATAAACACTGTATAAACACGAGTCACTATGTTAGCATCTGGCTGTCCTCGACGCAGTATTTTTTCCAAGGGTGACGAAGGCATTTGGGGTGGTCATTTTCGGTTACTGGTTAAGGTTTGAGTCAAGGCTACCATTGGGCATAAGTTGGTTATGAATAAGATTAGGGAAAGACCGTAGAAAATGTATGTCATGCCTTCTCCATGCTAGGAAAAAATGTTGCGTCCTCGACACAGCCAGCAAGACCGTATGCGTTCAGCTAACATACAAACATACAAAAAGAAATGTCAAAGTGACATAAAGTTAATAGACTAACCATTTCGAAACGTCCAGTTGTCATCCTGAGTCTCTTCTTGCTCACTTTCTGAGTTTAGTTCAAACATGTAGGGTTGCACCACTGTTTTCTCCGGCAGCCATATTTTCCCAGAATCCTCATCAACAGTTGCTATGGTAGCGCGAAGCCGAACTGAGTCGGCTCGTGGAGGAGGGGGTGTAGTCAGCAGGGGCTCATTTGCATTTAAAGCAACAGGCACCAAAACTGAGCGTTTTGAACAGAGCTGTTTTTAGAGAGTGTAATAGGGTCTCTATTCTTTTAACTTTGTGGAAATTTTGACCAAAGCATGTCACAGACATTTCATTAAGGAGCCAGGGAACTGTGTTAACTTGTGGAAAAGGGGTATAATATGTCACCTTTAAGGATTTTATGGATTTTAAGTTTCAGGAATTTTTTTCTCAATGAAAAAATGGGCACTGTGAAAACCACAAGTTAAGAAAAACTGTACTAAATTGGCACTAAAGAAATACCAAGAAATGGGATTTTTGTAACTACCTTACAGAAACAGTTTGATGATAAGCAGACTTGAGATCACAGAAACTGCTGGAAACATGCAGAGCTCATTCTTTTATTGGGTGAAGACAAGATAAAAAGGGTGTAGGTAATGTGGGGAAGCGATAGAATGAATTGGAGAACAAAGGTACATGAGAAAGATGCAAAAAAGATAAGCGGATGGCATAGATAACAAGGGCACATGGGAGGAAACAAGGGTGCAAGAAAGAACACGGGTACACACTCTAGTAGTGAATAAAGGTGGATTGAATAGGGAGCAGTAATTTGCACTGGGATGTAATCCAAGTGGTTTCAATTTCCAGCACTAAAACAACACCACAATATTTCCTTACAACACACACACACACACACACACACACACACACACACACACACACAATTACACTGAAATTACTGTGAGGAGAACTGAGAAACAAAATACTTATTATTTTCAAGCCCCAGCGTGAGTAAGTGTCCAAACTTGCAACATGAACGACCCACACAGCCACGCCCATAAAATACTTATTTCACAATGTACAGTGGAAGTTGTGTCACTTACGGTTTTTTGAGTGTTAGGAATGCTGACCTCAGGGCAAATAATCTGACTGTGATGGCCAAGGCCTCAGAGTTGGCTGCCTAGCTAATACTGCTTACAGACAGAAAGACAACATCTGGTTTTGAAGCCTGTTCGCCCCAGATCTGATCTGCTCATGTCTGTCTAATTGGTGAAAAATAGGATTCTCTGTGGGTTTTTCCCTTGCCTAGACACCTTTAAAAGACAGATCTCACCCTGAAAGGGTTAAACATTTGCTCCTCTGCGCCTGTAAATCCAGCCTTGCTTCACTCATCCCATGTGTCATCTGGTATTTTGAGTTCCAGTTGATGATTGGTTGCGTCATTTTTGAGGAAGTGCTCAGTTCATGACATGTGTTCGTTTACTCACTGTCTGGGGGTTTGAAAGGAGAAATGGAAGTATTCTTCCATTACATTACAACACAATGAAATCAATAAAATTCCTTGCAGAAGCAATAGCAAAAGTGAATTTGTTGTATACTAGTTTGGTCACACCTTGCACGATATTTATATTGCATTATAATGGCACTCATAACAAATCAGAGATTGAAAGGCTATAACTCTTTATAAATTATATCTACAATTATTTGTAAGTGCTAATGTGAAGTATTAGGTGGTAAGCGTGTTATTATTCTTATCATTATAATGCATTGTAGATGTTGTATTCTTAGAAATTGTAAGCTTTTTGTATTTGAGTGACAAAATCTCAAAGCTTTTCCCTGCCTCAAAGTATACAAGTTTTTGCTTTGCATTGTCTCACAAGTGGGTCTAATTGTAGTAACACTGCCATAAAGAGACTGGGCTATGAGCTAAATAACTTCAAATGAAAATAAGTCATTCATTAATTCGCTGCTATGTTTCAGCTCTGTCCTTGAAATATATTCTGACCTAGAAAGATAACGACAATCACATGACTGATAGAGATTCTGTGGCGCAAAATAATAGAAATGACACATTGTATTTAAAAGGCACTGATTTCTCATTATGACTCTTAGAATAAAAAACACACACATGCTTGCCCAAATACACCTGCATGCATGCACACACACACACACACACACACACACACCACAGTTAATCTCCCATGCTTCCTTGCAGCTGCCTTATTATGTCTATTATGCTCTGTGTACAGAGCCCACATTCTTTTTGATGTTTGCAGTGGCAAGCTGGTATGTCAATAAAATTTGACCTTTGCTACAGTTTTTTCTTCCCCGCTCCCAGTTTCTACCCCGCTATGTTTTTGTACACTACCCCTCTTGTGAAAATATTACCTGCATATCAAGATTAGCCTTAAAACATTAAAGCCATGTATTCACTCAAAAAAAAAAGTATGAGGAGAGAGAGAGAGAGAGAGAGATGATTAATACAGAGAGCCTCACGGTCTCTCTCAGAATGTCATTATGTAAGCAACATTAATGACGCCTGAGA
>OMLF01051173.1:0-10223 GCA_900302615.1 Holocentrus rufus
TTCTTCCTTGCTTTCTCCCGTTCACACACTTTCAGCCTTCTTTTTTCCTCTCTCTCTCTCTCTTCGTGTGCATGTTGTTTTTAGAGGGGAGGAGGGGTAGAGAAGGTCACTGTAGAGATAAGTGGAGCTTGTATCAGTCTGGCATCTCCTCCCCTCCAGATTGGTTTCCTCCTGCCCTCTAGTCACACCGATGCATTATTCATCCCTCTCTCTCTCTCTCTCTCTCTCTTCGTCTCTAATTGTCACTTTCTCTCGCCCTCCTCCCTCTCTCTGTCCTCTCATCGCTATTGTTCTTTCAGTCCTCTTTTTCAATGTCTCTCCGTCTCTCTCTCTCTTCTCTCTTTCTCCTCTGGTTCATCAATGCTCTGTCTCGATCTGTCTTGTTAAAGGATGGCTTTGCTTTTTTTTCCCTTTTTTTTGAAACCAGACCTCATTAAAAATGTTGTCTGGCTCCATTTAGAATCTTCACCGATCGCTTTAGTATTGAAGAACTCACCGCCGTGCCGAATCGCCTCCCTGGACTTCCAACACAGTCCAGTCCAGTCCAGCGGGGAGACTGTTGAAGCCACAAACCAAAATATATCTATCTTTTCAAAATCTGAAGCTCAGAGTATAGTCAGAAATGAAAACAGTTTGGATAAGTTCGAATAAGATCTGTTTTCACGTTGGCTGCTGCACATACATTTTGGTTGCACAAATCTCTGCTGCACATGCATAGATTGTAGGGGGATAAACACAATCCCCCATAGAACATAAAACAGGTCTAGGCAGGTGGAGCTGGGGACAAGTTGGTTAAAGCGATGATTGTATAGAGCAGAGGCAAGGGAGCTGGAGAAACAACCCATCAAGGTAAGCTGGCATGTCATCTAAAAAGGCTTTGAATTTAGGGAGTGAGATGACGATTGGTTAACTCTGAAAAGCTGTGCCAGTCAGAGAGCCAATCAGCCGGAGAGCTCTCCGACTGAACCGGCTTCGCTCGTTTTTATATCCCCTTGTTGGACAAAAACCTGCAGAAGCACCGCATCCATCACAAATACAGCGAGGAGAGCAGCTTTGTGGAGGTGCAGGACGAAATCATCACAACCAGAGAACATATAGTGACTGCAGTGTGAGCTTTAAGATTTTGGAAAGGCAGATATGTCACAGTTAAATGGTGAATGGGCTGTATTGCTGCTGTGCTTTTCCAGTCTACTGATCACTCAAAGCACTTTACAGTGTTTGCCTCACATTCACCCATTTGCAAGCTGATGGTGGAGGCGGCCATGCAAGGTGCCAGCCTGCTCATCGGGAGAGGTTTGGGGTTCAGCGTCTTGCTCAAGGACACTTCAGTATGCTTCAACAACCGTTTGCCATTTGACACCCAGTCACATCTGACACCAGTGCTCCCACTACAATCCTCCCTCCTTTAACACAGTTTGCTCCATCTGTCTGTCTTAGAGGATCTATACGCAACAGAATGAGGTGTAAACAATATTTATTGAGTTGAATATTTTCCATAAATTCTTAAGGAGTGAATATTAGTTTATAGTCCTCACAATATTATACAATTAGCTTTGGTTATACAATTTAAACATGAGCTATAGTTTTAACTTTGATTTTTAATGTAAAAGCACTTTGATCAATGCCTGTTGTTTTAATTATGCTACATAAATAAAGTGACTTACAGTGCATGTGTGTGTGTGTGTCCATACAATCCCAAATTCATTCAGTGAAATTGCTTCCCAATGATTTTCAATGAGACCAGGCCCCGAATATGTGCAGGGAATTGTGGGAACGGAACCAGAGAAGCCAGCTTGTGTCTGAGGTAAGTTGAAAAAAAAGTTGATGAGAGCTCAACTTTATGCAAATTGGAAACAGAAACCAATTTCAGGACGGTCCAGAAACCTTTCTGAATTCAGGTGGCTGAAAGTGCATCGACCACGTGAAAAGCCCACAAGCTTTTAGTTTCGCCTGAGCTCCGATTCCTAGTTAACATGGATGAAAAAAAAATAATAATTGCTGTGTTGACTTTCTTGGTCCTACATGACCCGTTTCTCTCAATATTGTGATAAACATAAATGAGCTTTTTGTTAGAGTTTGTGTTTATTTTGTTTGCCGAGTGATTACCTACCCAGATTGTTTAATTTGCGGTTATATTTCACTGTCGGCATCGGCAAATTGTTAATATCTTTTTTTATCAGCAATTTATTTTGCGCTAAACGATTGTGTTGAGATGATGGTTGATGGTAGAAGCGCCCACGGACGGCTTCCGGAGAGGCACAGAAGCATCGACTCGCAGGAGTATCTGCCTTGTGTTAAATGATGGCCCTGCTGGACTGTGCTGAAGTGAGAAGATGCAGCACCGGAGGTAAATTTGTTAGTACCAAAGCGATCAGTAAAGTTGTTCTCTGTGTGATTCTAAATGATGCCAGACAACATTTTAATGAGGTCTGGGTTAAAGAAAAAAAAAAAACACAGCAAGCCTCTCTTTTAAGTCACTGGTTTGGAGATAATAAGTGAGGCTGTGAACTGGAGAGAAGTGATGTGAGAAAAAAAAAAAAAAAAAGTAGAGGGAGTAAATAGCAGAGATGGAGGAGACAATGGAGGAGGCAGGCGGGGGCTTTTTTCTTGCACGGCTGTGTGGAAGCGTGTGTGTGTGTGTGCGCTCGAGGCCTTTTCCCAGATTTATTGGCCAATGCTGCATCACCATAACTCTCATCCACTGTTAGCACCCTAATTTTGAGCGAGACTCTGTTTATTGCAACCTAATGTTTTGTGCTGTCATAAAAAATGACAGTAGAAGTTTCCCCCTCTGCAGGAGACACTCTCTGGCTGTACTACACCGCACAAACACTTACACATATACACATATACATATACACACTGACACACAACTAAGTGTTTCACCTCGCGAGTTGCCCCAAACAAATGAGTGTAAATAAGGCCGTTTAGGTGTAAGTGCGGTGCTTCATCATTTTCCACGGCAACAGTTATTGGTCTCTTGTTTTTTGCTCATTTCCACTCGATGCAAAACCGGCTGGCTGGTAGAATTATGTATGTTTGTTTGTTGGTTTCATTACTGAAGCAGATGTCTCGGCTGGAATAATGGAGGGTTTTAGAGGAGCTATTATGTTGCTCTCTCTTTCCTCCCGCTCTTTGCTCGAAGAGATGATGAGCTCTTTGGGGTCTTCTGGCTCAATATGAATGAAACCTTCAGACAACGCCGCGCGCTTTCGCTTAGTCCTACCGAGCCGCAGTAAAGGGTCACAAATGGGCTTATTGTTGCGTTGTCGACGTGAGTCAAGCATTACTTTTGTTCTGTTTTTTTTGCTCTCCGTTTCCATCATCGGCAAGCTTTCAACTGTAATCTTCTTTCATCCCTGAAAAGTTAAGATTTGCATTTGGTGATTTGTATTTAAATCATTTGATTAGGCCTCACGTGCACAGCTGATACACACCGTGCATCTCTGATATGCCCTTATACAGACAGACTGTGGCTTTTCAGCAGTGTCACCCAATGACGCTGGAATGTGCCTTCGTGGCAGCTCAGACCTTATCGTCCTCTCGTCAGCTGCTTCCGTAGTTTTAAACCAATATAATATAAATCTTTTCAGTACTATCAAACCAACGCTCTGAGGCCTTGGTGACTTGTTGGACTCTGTCCTTCGGCTGAAAAAAATTGTATGTGTGAGTATTTTTGTGAAGCAGACTCAGGGTCTGTGCGTTATAATTGAATCATAACTGCACTGAGTATACAACACATTCGAGTTGCATCCTCTAAAATGTTTCTGCCTCTCGTTCTGTATCTGCACTTAGTTACTACAACATGTAATCTGCTTTTCTGTCTTATCTGCCTCAAGGCTTAAAGGCCCTCTTTGACTTTCCTCCTTCCTCAAAATCAGCCCCTCAGGCTAAAGACCACTGCGTGCTCGACTTTCAACATATCCTCCCAACCCGGACGACCACATACGCCGAATGATGCTGCTCTCTAATACCACCAACGGATTACAACACACAAACACCCAGAGACGAACACCGGTCTCTCTTCACTTGGGAAACGAACATGTGTGAAAGCCCTGTGTTTTGTCAGCCTATCACTTACAGCCAGTAGGGGCACTAACTTAGGAAAAAATGTGTGGAGTCGATCTTCTCACAATGTAGCAGGTATTGTGAGAAGAACACAAGCAACAGCAGGCACAGAAACTGAAGAAAATAACTATGTAATTGTAGACTCTGGTACAGGCAAAAAAAAGAAAATTGTACTGAAAAACACAAGGAGCCAAACACGAGAAGCAACCACAGAGACAAAGACAAACAAACTGACAACAATGGGAAAAGACTGGTATATATACACACAGAAGTAATTACAAGAACAAGGCACAGCTGGAGTGGGGAAGCACTGGAAAAAGGAGGGAAATAGGATTGGGTAAGAATGGAGACAACGAGGGTGTGACAGGCAGCAACAGGAAGGCAGAGCAAACGAGACTAACACAGGACAGGTGTGCAGGGCTACAGGAACACAAGAGGGACACACAGAGCAGGCACAGAAACTACGGATCAAGAAACACAACCAGAGCATATGCAATTCTTGGGTTATATTTTATAACTTTATCAAACAATATTGTTTTAAAATGTGTCAAATGAACAACTGATTTATTGAATTGACTGACTTATAGGTGGTAACCAAACAGATTAAAGGGCTGTTTCAACTAAAAGCAAGGGATATCAATCTGAGGATGCTTCGGGGAAGATTTTTTTTTCTTTCTTACAGTGCGAACAGTTCTGTTTTTCCATCCCTTCACCATAACCACAGCCTGCACATCTTGCAGCTACATACAGAGTGCCAGGGCTTAAGGATGAAACAGCAGGAAGGTACACACTGTTTCTTCCTGTTAGATCCTCATCCAAACCACATCTTGTGTGTTTTTTTTTAGGGAAGCAGTGAGACAAATCAAAATATGTTTTGTTTATGTTGCTGTGTCCTGATATGCCAACATTGGGTTGCCTCCACATCCAGCTGACTAAAGAACAGATTACAACACCGCATTTAAAGCTATAATTTAACTTTAATCCTTGAGTCAGTGAAATATATATATATATATACTTCATTGTCATTTCACCTATATTTAATCTCAAGAGTCATGTAGTTACCCTCCACTCCCAGTTAGTCAAGTTCTTTTCCAATACCTGTCACTCTTGATGAGGTGTCTGCCTCAAAACAGCATCCATACAGCCTCCACTTGGCACTGAAAAAGCAGATGGCACATGCCGCCTACCTGAAGAAAAAAAAAAAAATAATCAAACCATGCTGATGTTCACCCAAGTTGAGCCTCTTGTTATTTTAATGCACATCCTTCCTTATATTGCAGCTGCAAAACCTGCAAATCAAACTCAAAAAATGATGACTGGTAAGACTCAGCAAACGTAAAACATGGCAAAAGCACATCATTTATCAGCAAGTCAGGGCCGACTGACCGAAACACTAACAGCATGTAATAGTGTATTACAACAAAACCTAAAACTGCTGCTCGTTTTAGAAGAAAATCCATTGAGTAGTCATTTAAAATAATGCATGGTTGGTGAACAGAAATTACAGCTACAGCAGCAATATTGCAATGTAATGCTGAACTTATTGTTTCCTCAAAACTGTTGCTGCATGAACATAAGTTTAGTTTGGATGCTTTGTGTCTGAGGCTGTCAGCCAGTGGACGGCAGGCCCAGGTGGACTTGTCTTGTCGATCCCAGAGTCTGGCTTCATGTCTGGGTCACAGTCTTCTCCTCTTCCCCCGCACTGGTTGGAGGCCACAAGATTCCCTGGTGGTTTGTAATGAGCTGTGGAGTCAGCACTTACCACACACACATACACAAACTGTGTATACGCATATACACTGCTATACACCGATGTCCAAGCATGCACATAAAGTACACACACTATGGTATGCACAGACTTTTTTCCTTGCACACTGACACATATGCATAAACAAATGCAAATGTATATGCATAGCATGTGCACATGCATACACAAATACAAAAATATCTGCTTACATACAACAAAGATTACGTATATGCACACACACACGATGCAGAGTTGATCCTCTGAGGCAGGATTAATGAAGCAGCAAACAAGGCCATGCTGAGCTCTTGTCTCTTCATACACACACCCTCTCTCTCTCTCTCTCTCTCTCTCTCTCTCTCTCTTCTGATGCATTTTCTTTTCCTCTGTCTTTCTATCATCTTTATTCTCTCTAGTTGTGTTTATCTCAGTATCTTCTCTCTTTCTTCCTCTATGCCCCTCAGTCATTCTGCATCCCTCTCTCACTGCATGTATGTAATTTAATTGATGTTCCTGCCGTTGTTACAATGTATTCTCTCACATGGTTTCAAGAGGAACCATATATGCTAAGGTACCTCAAACCATGGTATTTCATAACATAATTTCAGTCTATTTTGGATTTGCATTGGTATTCTTCTGATTGTAATGCTAACAGACAACAACAATAAATACCACATACCCCAATTACATGAATACCTCCACTGTGCATATGGACAAAATTAAATCTTTGACCAAACATGTTGATATTGTGACGATACTGTAGGCATGACTATTGATTCTTTTCTTTTCTTAGCAGGTTGAGACAAATATCATAAACTTGCATCCCTTTACAGTGATGCAGTCTTTAAAACCAGGAAAAGACAACATTTATGTTCATTCATGATATCTTGATATTATGATGTGCAACATCCAAGAAAATATCCAGTGATATCAGAATAATATTGATATATTTTCCAGTATCAATATAATATCAATACATTGCCCAACCTTAGTCTGCAGCTCTCTCTCTCTCTCTCTCTCTCTCTCTCTCTCTCTCTCTGACGCACACTCAGACACACACACACATACATGGTGTACAAGTATGCTGGTACTGAGTGTGTGGGTGCTTATTAGCAGATCCCCTATGGCCAAGCTGGAATTGTGGGACAGGAGGTTTCCTTCGCCATAACCCAATAGTGGTAATGATGAAACTACAGGGAGTGCTCACACACGCAGGCAGACACACACATACACACACACACACACACACACACACGCACACGCACACACACAGTCATTAGAGTACAAAGACAAGCATAAAAACACATAAAATGGCAAGACTAAATACAAATATATGCACACACACACACACACACACACACACACACACACACAAAGCACTTGGGAATTTCAACAGCTTATGAGAGCAGAACCAGCCCTTGAGAGCCCTACTCAAATTGTATAACCTCAACACTTAATTGTTTTCCACTGCAGTCACGACTGCATTTCCTGTCCCCTGCCTGAGAGGAGAGCAGGAGGAGGAGTCAGAAGCATCAGTGAGGAACAGACACCGGGCCACAAAACACCGTCAGCCACATTTTGTTCGGGTTTTGTACAAAATGTGATGACCAAACCACTGAAAATAAACAGTGTGTCATCCGATGTAACCCAAAGTATGAGTGTTGTGACACAGAGGACCCCTCCTTCTTTTTCTTTCCTACCTCCTGCCATTCTCTCTGTACCACAGTGTCACCTGCTGGCCAAACAGGGAACTACAACTAGGACAAATTCCCTCACAGGACCAGGTCTTGAACGTACGTTAATTTATGCTAGGTGTTACACAGTTTTACAGATCATGTCATGTTTACTGTTACTAATAGGTTTAAAGAAAATTGTGCAAGTTTAAGTTTTAGTTTTTATTTTTACAATGGCCACAATGGAACATGTTGTGTCTTAGATTTGGTGATGAAATGAAAATGAAATGAAACGGTGTGCCTGACAGCGTGTTCAATGTTATGAGTTAGTGAAACAGTAATTATGGGAAGCAATTAATCTGTCCTCCCCCATGCATGAAGACATAGTGGGGTCCAAAAGTCTGAGTCTATGGTGAGAGGTCTGCATGTGATGGCACTGTCAATGAGGACTGGGAGGTTGGGAGTAGGGAGACCGACGATTTTGGAGGCAGTGGGTGTGATTTTGAGGGATTTTGTTCATGTTGACGACAGCGAGCATGGTGAAGTAGCATGTGGAAAATAGGTAGAGGAGGACGGGCTCTATGAAGCTCCTGCGTGGGACGAGCAGAAGGCGGGGTGTGACTGAGAGTCCCCTGAGTTTCTGGATGGTGCAGAGCCTCCAGCGGGTTGAGATCTGATGAACGTGGAGGGAAGGTCATGCAAGAAAACGTTCTTTGCTCATCCTTGGACTTCAGATGGGCCTGGCAGAGCTTTGATACATCTTTTAGGCTCATTGTCCCACTAGAAGATGAATGTTCGTCCACGCAACTTTAAACCAGGACAGCATGACTCTGCAGAGTCTCATGCTTCGAGAGAGTGATGCTTCCCTTTGGTCAAGGTGTGAAAATATACAAAACATCCCCCGCACTATGTTATGTATGTTTTTTGCATTAACCGGTTTGCATTAAGCGTCTCCTTGCATAAGCTTTTCGATTGCAACTGTTCAAACTTTGATTCATCTGTAAACAAGACTTTTTCTCAGTCACCAGAAAAGAAATTTTGGACTTATTTGGCCGATGCTAAAAGCTTTGTCTTGTCTTTTTTGTCAAAGAAGAGGTTTGAAAGAGGCTACTCCCGACTACAGTCGTCTTTTGACTGTACTTTTAATTAACTGTAGAAGAGCATTCTTTGTTCAGTTGGCTTCGTATCTTGGATGCAGATCTGTCTGCCTCTGAAAGTTGCTAGCTTAACATACTGGTGTTCAGATGGTGTGGTCACTTTGGGTCTGCCTGCCTGCTCTTGCTTTGGATGAAAAAGACTTAGTTTGTGAAAATCTCCTCAGCTTGTGTCGCCCTGCCTCCTAAGAAACTTTCAATTTAGGTGCAGTTTGGTGCTGCGTAGTTTTGATTTCAGCACCCGGGAGAACAATTTGGCCCCAAACTGTTTCACTAAGCTTTTCTGACACTGTTACAATGGAAAATATTTTTCGATGAAAGTCCTAAAACACTAGCAGTTGCGACAATCATGCATATTGGGACCATATTACAAATTGATAAAGACCGCACATGTATTCATATTCAAATGAAATATATAGCATGACAACAAAATGAGAAAACCTTAGCAAATGGTGCGCGAACAAGATATTCATACATATTTCAGTTTCTCTCTCTCTCTCACACACACACACACACACACAATCATTTGATTATCTTTTCTGGGATTGCATGCAAAACATATATATGCTGAGGGCCAAAATTGGTTTTCAGCTGGTATTTTTGTTTACTTTTGCTTTCTGAGCAGAAAATGGCATCCCCACTGTGTTTATATAGCCAGTGAATGAAATCCAATCCATCTGCGGTTTATTAAATCATAACAGGAATTGTGCTGTGCTCCTCCGATGTGAAGCGGCCCTGTGGGCGACAGAGCAGAGAGAATGAAAAGGCAAAGACGGAGCGTCAGGTGAGAGGAAAGGTGTGCTGCTGCGACACCGAGGCGCAGACGAATGTAACGGTGACATCGCTGGGTTAAATCCAGCCAGTGACATTTGCAGCCTGTCACCTCTCTGAAACCTCCAGCCAGTCCTCCAGCTGTCAAGTTGAAAGAACGCCTTCAAGATTATCTCAGAAATTAGAAAGTGTCATATTTGGGTCTGCGCTTGAGATAGGAATCTCAATTTCAGTCTCCCTCCTCGCTCCTTATCGTAGCTCTCTCCTTCTCTCTCTCCTCATCTTTCTCTCTTAGTTTAGCCAATAAAGCTCTCCTCTCTTTCACCTCTAAATAATGACCATTATGTGAAACTGATGACTGTTTTTGTAGAAGAAGAAACCGAGAAATAGTGTTGGGGAGAGCTTGAACTGTGCTGGAACTTGAGCGGTACATTTAAGTTTAACTTCAAAAGAAAATGTGTCCAAAAATCCTCTTTTGGCTGTTGAATACAAAAAAATAAAAAGTTTAATAAATAAATAGAAAATACAAGGTCACGCTTTGTGCGTATGTATTTTATGGTTAGAGTTAGGATTAGGTTGATACATGGTTGATATTTAGTGGAGATTGGGGGGGTCAGTGTGAAATTTCCATTATTACAAAGGACTTCTCTCTGTTTCTGTCTTTGTCTATATTTCTATGTCTGATGGATGTGAAATGTATGAGTCATGCTTCTGTTGACGTCAGGAAAATTTCATTAAAAAAAAAAAGTTGATACTAAGTTGAAATCAAACACTTGATAGTCCAAAAAAAGTTACCAAACAACAAATAAATAA
>OMLF01051182.1:0-12827 GCA_900302615.1 Holocentrus rufus
ACCGTCTGTCTTCAGCAACCGTCATGATGTTATTTCACTCTTAGTTTTACTTTGTCAGAAAATACTATAATGTGACACAGGCTGTAACAGCTACTCACTGTGTGTGTTGTTATGGAGTAAGATAAGTGTCAGACTATTTGTGACTATTTTTAAGGTTATATAATTTCCCAGAGGTTTAATGCTTTTTTGCATGTTTTTGTACTTGAAAATTCCTCTCTGTTGTAAAGTTAAACAAATTCTAAAGCACTAAGTATTGTGAAAGAGTAAAATGTTCTGCCTGCAATTCATATCTTTGTTGTTGTAAGCATTAAGGGACCAAAAAAAGAAGTTATTTTATTCATTATATATTTTTTAAAGTAATCGGCCGATTGATCGGTTATCGGATTTTTTTTCTGCCAAATATCGGAATCGGCATCGGCCTCAAAAAATCCATATCGGTCGGGCCCTATCTATCAGAATGGTAGGAAACTGTAGTAGGTCAATGGTGACAGGAATATTCAATTTTATGCATGATATCTTTCCAGGCATTTCATAACAACAGAGGTCAGAGATATAGATCTACAATTATTTAGGCAAGAGACAGGTCTTTTGGGGGGGGGGCAGGTACAATGACTGTTTTCTTACAACACAGTGCACAATGACAATGAAAGATTAAAGATGTCAGAGAAGTTAGTTGCCAGTGGACACACTGAAAGATGCAGTTGGACCCCACAGCTTTACAAGCATCAACACTTTTGAAGGTTTTACTCACATCAGTCAAAAGCGAAGGTAAAAAAATATAGACTATTAAAAATGACTATATTTGGTTATATTTGTTACAAAGAAACAGGTAAAATCTAGTGGCCATATCTACAATGGGAAAATAATGTTTTGCATACAGGAAATATGGTGTTTTGAGAAAATAATGCCATCATTAACAACCAGAATATACATGCTTGAGTGTGTTATGTGTACTGGAGGAAGCCAGGGATACCCCAATGTCATTTGCAGCTGTGGGAGGCATTTCTATTTATTAGGGTTTACAACTCTTCTTTATAAATAACAGTCTATCAGCTTTCCTGAGAGATTCCTCCTCATTCCCTCTCCTCCCCTACTCTTCTTCAAGTCTACATCAATGAATTTCTTTAACTAGATGAATGCACTCAGTAGAGTGCAGATCTCTGCCAGGCATGTGTGGGGACACAGTGTCTATATAAAGTATATCTTTGTTATTGCTTTGTGCCATAACTGGTTGTAGAGAAGGTGAGAGGGGTTTTCCATGATGGCTTTGATCTTGTCCCTCATCCAAAGAGCTGAGAAGATTAGGCAAATTAGTCCGCTGACTTATGAAACAACACCAGCTGTTTTACACTTTTAACCCCCAGTTGTTGACAGATTCCATCAGGCTCTGATACTTTTTACAGTGTTGTTCTCCCGTGTGTCTGCTGTGTTCTGTTGACTTTCTTCATCAGCAGTGTGTTTTATAAACTTGCCAGAAAACACAACGCAAACCCTGGATTTTTCACCTGAGATCGGAGTGATTGTGGCCACAAAAGGATAAAAAAATTTAGGCTGATAGGCCCAGTAGTTTGTGAGATTAGCTGCGGACAGACACACACACAGACACATAGACACAGACACACTAGACCAAATGCATGATCTCCTGGCAGGAGGGGACAAGTATACATAAATGGACAGCAGGATACAAACAACAGCACAAATTCAAAATACACGTTCGGTATAAAAATAAGAAAAGAAAAAAGAATCATCAGAGGCCGTGCACACAGAGGATGTGTCTGAATTTCATTTTTTGATTGTTTCCCTATGTAAACACACGTCAGATGGACATATTTCTACCTCGCGTTAGGTCTCGCTGTTTTTCAACGCAGGGGGCTGCTGTTGCTCGCTGTTTTTGGATGGTGTCCAAAGTTGAAGTCTTGTCCATTTCTGGTAGAAAATAAGTATATTTTAGACTGATATAATGGGCATTAATAAGACTATGTTCTGGCCGTGTTGTCATAGCAACGGTGAGACGCCGTCTAAAAAAATAGGCTGTTGCTATGAAATAAGTTGAGCACATTCATGCTCCATAACCCTTTCCTCTGGTGCCTCACAATCTATTGGGCAGATTTCGAGGGCTACCCCCGACTGGATCCAAACAACACATGTACCTCTGTGTTGAAAAGCATTCCAATGTATTAAGTTTATTTTGTCTGTCCATAATATTCTGGCATATATACTCTCCAAGAAAAGATATTTAGTGCTGCTGGGTAATTATGCGATGGCATGGAGTGAAGTAGCCATAACATTAACATTGTATGTCTGTTTTTTTTGGCCAAGAGACCTATTTTTTTGCCCATAATCATAATCTGTATGTGTAACTTGTGTGTGTCTGCACTTGAGTCATGTACCGATATTGATCTCGTTTTCAAATAAGCTGAAACACAGAGTCTGCATCTAAGTGTAATCATATTTATTATATTTAATAAAAACAATAAATATTATTAAAGGAAATTGTTATGGGCAAAATACCTTTCTACACCCAGACTCAGACAAGATGTCCGATACCATTTTCACCTCTGTATATCCACTGGTTCCGTTCCGATGGCTAGCATTTCATTTCGTTAGCATTTAGCTTAGCATAAAGACTTGAAGTCTACATGGGTCATTAGCCTAGTTCCATCAAAGTGAAAAAAATACAGCAACTCTGAAGCTGTCTTATTTACAAAACGTATCATGTGTATTACACGGTAATGAAATAAATCTTGGATCATGTCGTTTTAGGATAAGTTAGATGGTAAGAAATGTAACCGCTGAACATATGTGTTCAACGTATGTTTGGTTGTTTTTATTTTCATTTTAATGGATCTAGGCTGACTCCGGTAGACTTCAAGTCTTTATGCTATGTTAACACGAAGCATAAAGCAGATGAGAAAACCGAACCAGTTGGTGTCCAGAGGTTAAAATGATATCGAACATCTTGTCTCAGTCTGCACAAGTCGGGAAAAAAGGTTATTTTGCA
The DNA here is from genome assembly GCA_900302615.1 of Holocentrus rufus. Lineage (NCBI taxonomy): Eukaryota > Metazoa > Chordata > Actinopteri > Holocentriformes > Holocentridae > Holocentrus > Holocentrus rufus. The sequence continues at coordinate 3,002 of OMLF01051182.1, forward strand.
CAAAACGCTGGAAGATTCCTTTATCAATACAGTTCTGTGAAATGAACTTGACTGTGAAGATACACCTCGTCACTGCGTCATCTGGTGTTGTGAAGGAGAACTGCATGTTTGGCTGGGAGATGAGCCAGATCGAATAGCAATCAAGTAACTAACATAGGGGCAACAAAAGGTGTTTCAACCACTGATCTATAATAAAAACTGGATTGATGATGACGTTATATACAAACACCAGCATACACACAAACTCTGTCCACATCACTTAACCAGTACTGGCACACCAAGTGCTTCACCCACCCCTATCACACACACACACACACACACACACACACAAAGGGGATCTCTGTTTCTTGCATAAGTCTATTATTAGCTGTTCAACCCAGAGACAAACTAATGACACGTTGGGATGAATCATCAGAGCTGCTGCCTCGAAATCCCACTATCATTACAAGCACAAGAATAAGCCGCTGTAGGCTGTAGGCCACCACTTAACCATACCTACACTCATGCTTGAAGTACGTTTTACTTATCACAACAATTTATGCCAGCGTTTCTTAATCATACCACTGAGATCCAAGAGTCTACTCTGCAGGTTGTCATTCCAACCAATCACCACACCGGCTGATTTAACCAATGTTGCATCCACTTCATAACAGAAGCCAAATAAAATTATGATATAGCTTTGAGACACTCCCAACTGACCTCAGTACACCACCCCAGTTCCCACCTATGCATGCAGCAATGTCTCACTATTAACTCGCCAGTTTCCTAACCATAACCATTTTAGAAACCTATGATATCACTGTCTATGGTTCCATACTCTTGAACAAGCTTCATGTATGCATGAGATTGTCCCTGCCAAAGCACCAGTGAATCATGTTTTTTGCGTGTTTATGGGGAGTAACAGAAAAGATACAATGTCCCAGTCTTATATCCACCAATAGCGACCAAAAAGTGCCTTAAGTCAGCATGTTGGGCCACATGTTCCTGTGCCTGAGACAAAGACAAGCTTACATGCACTCATGAAGCCAGAGTGAAGCCTACATGTAACTTTAAAAACCTGATAAGAAAAAGGCAGCAATTTCAAACAAAAAGAGCCAGAAGAGACTTCTTTCCCCACCATGCCATGCTCCACTCATACCTTAGTGTGACTTTCTCTCACACTCAAACTCCCAGCTCCCATTGGACAACACCCACTGGAAACGACAGGGTCTCGCTCCGTCCCTGTGATGTCACGTAGGCTATGTAAACTTGGGACGGACTTGAAAGCCTTGCTTGCAGTTGTAACAATTGCAGCTAAAGGAAGTACCTCACGTACGTACATTAATTCTATTTGGCCATCTCCACCTTGTAGGACAAGCAGAGATTCCCCTTGGTCATCCCCCCCTTCAACCGAGCACACAACTGGATCCACAAGAGAACCACTGCACAACCCTGTGCTCCCTCACCTTGCCTGCAAGAAACAAGGGACAACCCCGTTTTCTTCAGGTAACTAAAGCCGAGGATCAGCCGCCGTCTAACCCGCTGAGAGAGCGAGAAGACGCCCCCTCAAATCACATGGTCATCTTCTCACTATGTCCATCTCCTCACATGATTATTTCTGATAATCATTAATTATTGCCAATAACCAAATTTGCTCCTAAGGCCCAACAGCAGCATATGAGCATTTTGCAGTATTTCAAAAACAGTGAGGGATTGTTGAAGAAGACTGAATTTATAGTTTGCACTGACAAAAAGCACTTGCCAATGGGTCACACACAACTAATTTGCTGCAGCATCTTCCAGCTCACCATCCATTCATGCATGATCAAGTCAGGGTAATAAAATAAAAAATAAAAAAAGTTGTTTAGCTTGATGGCAAGTTGCTAAATGAAACTTAAAGCTTGTTCAGTCAGCAAACTCGCATGCAAAGTTTGCAGAAGCATGTACAAATATATACATAACAAAGATAATTATGTTTGCCGTCTAGGCTCTGACCATGACACTCCCTGCAACCTTTTGAGATTATGCAAACAGAGCAGGGAGTGACAGAACATCCCACCGCACCCCCTTGGAGAAGTATTCAGAGCCCACAGCTGGATGCTGGCATGGGGGAGGGATGCTAACTAAGCAGCAGGCAGTAAACATGTGATGCAGCAGGCATGGCAGTGTGTTTGCAGCAGTGCAGAGCAGCAGCCCACAACCACCTACACCATCCCCATTGTCACCAAGCTAAAACAAATGGCTGAGACAGCTGCAGGGGCCAACAGTCACCACATCACCCTTGACCACAGTTCCAAGGATTCTAAGGATTCAGATTCAGAAAGCTATTGATCCCCGCAGGGATATTGCTTTGTTGCAGTACTAGTTGCTCAACATACAGGTAGAAAGAGCGATAACGTACTTGAAAAAAAAAAAGCTATTATAAATATAACACAGCAATAATAACAGTAATAGTAAAATGTGCACATGCAAATGGAAATGTGCCAAGGGTGATGCACATGTGCAAATGGCTAATAAAATATTAATAAATTGTAAGAGGAACGATGATCAAAATTAAAAATAATGCTTATAATGGTAATGATTAAGTGGATAGAGAAAAATGTGCAAAATTTAATGAATGAGGTAGAGAAAGGTAAAAAGCAATATGAACATCAGTGCAAAAATGTTACATACAAAGGTAGATTAACCATAATTAACAGTAATTTGACCCAAAAGTGCAAAGATAAACCACTGAGAAGTGTAAAGTGCAAATCAACAGTCCAATTAACAGTAGGGATGCAAACAATTAATCGATTATCGATTAATTGTTGATAAGAAATTACTCGATTAAAATAAATTAATTGCAATTAATCACGTTTCAAGTAGCCTTAAAGTAGCCTTGTTATTGCATTGTTCCATTTGTGAATGTGTTGTTCCCTGCTGTTAAGAATAAATCTTTTATTAAGGAATATGATTTGCATTTTCTCTTTCATAAGAAAGATAGCATTTTCGTAGAAAGGAACCTATTGATTCAGAGGGAAATTCAGCTTCTCAGAAAAATTGCCGCTTATCAATTAATTGATCATCGATCGATAAGATGAAACAACTATCGATTAATGAATTACTCGATAATTTGCATCCCTAATTAACAGCATATTATGGTAATTTAGACCTGAGTTACATGTAAATGTACATAACGTATAAGTATATATGTATAATGTATATGTATATTATGTGTACTGTATGTACTGTACATGTGCACATGTGCATGAAAAGCATGTGTCAGCCCCTGATGCCCGGTACTGGGATTCAGGAGCTGCCTGACTTGAAAAATGAAGGACAAGGTAAAAGTTCTATTTCAGCAGAAAGGGAGGAGTTGAAAGGATCAGGATGTGGATGATCTGTGTGCCATAGTGAACATTTTCTACTCTTTCTTCTGTTTGTACAATGGCTCAGCGACAAATACAATGGCTGTCTGTGGCTATTTATTGGGTCACTATTATTAGTGTATTTGTTTATTTTTTTTGTTTTTGTTTTTGTTTTTTTTTTAACACCCACAGACCACAGTAGACCACAGCTACTTTTCTGTTTTATTATTCAACTTATATAGACAGTCTAAGATAGGTGACACTATTTTTGGAGCTCTCTGCACATTCCACAGATAGGCCCTATCTTATTTTGTTTCTGTAACCCGCGCTTAGTACCGAACAATATGGACTCAGTTTTTCTCAAATGCAGAGATAGTTTATTGTTGATAATTTCTCACCAAGTCTCGCTCTCTTTTCAGTGTATCCTGAATGACACAAGGATCTCTTCCTGGCACAAGCAAGGCCGAGTCATCTGCATAAAGAAGCAACTTGCACTGGACTGCAGCTAACATATCATCAACATAAATCAAAGATAAAAGTAGGCCAAGGATGGAGCCCTGGGAAACCTCACAGGTACTCTGAAGTCCAATATTACATCTCCTACATGAAATACTTAGGTTTTCTCTGTCAAATAGGATTTACACTACTCAACTGATACATAACTCAGGTCGCAGCATCTGAGCTTCATCAACAAAATCACATGGTCAACCATATCAAAAGCCTGCTGTAAATCTATCAAGACCATTCCTGTGTAGTCAAACTTTTCCCATCCTTATCTGGTTAAAAATGTGAATGAGGCATGTATCAGTAGAATGTGCCTTCCTGAAAGCAAAATGAAATTCATAAAAAAGGCTGTTTCTGAAAGTAATCTTCTCACTGTTTGACAACAAAATTGCTGAAAAAAATTGGATACTGGATAGAAGATTTAATGGATGGGTGGAAGGAAAGGAGATGAGTATAGTTAAATGAAATGAGTCGATACATCATAGATACCATCCTAACCCTAACCCTCACTGACCCTTGAATTCCAACTTGGACAGCCCCTCTATCCCAGTAGCGGGTGTCAGGGGCTGGCAATGGTTCTTAATGCACATGTACATAATGCCCCATACATAATACATAATATACTGCTATGAATTTCTCTTGACCTCTAATTTATTTATTTTGGCTTCTAATTTCTAATTGGCTTCGAATTTATTTTGTATGTATTCTACTTCTGCTGCTGCTGTGTTTCTCTTGAATTTCTCCTTCATGGAATCAGTAAAGGCTACTCTACTCTGAACTTGTTAAATATAGCGTTTAGTTTTCTGTGGGAAGCTCTGGCCTTTAAGGTACTATTGCTGAAAGTCCCATTGTCTTATGACCTAATTCAGCATCAGTGGGAAAGACCATTTTAAATATTAATCAAGCTGATCTTGCAAGTACTAATTTTTTTCAAGTACTATGCTGAGCCATGACGATGTTCTGAGTATTTCTGCACAACAGCACCATTTTGTGGCACCACTGAGTAAAATGCAGTGTAGCACAATTTTCTGACGCTTTAATACCATCTAGTGGCTATCGCTATTCACGTCTGTATAGAGACTCAGGGAGTTATAAGTGAAGAAATATTTCATTTACCATAGTTAGAAGCAATAATTTTACACCACAATACAAGTTAGGTTAACATAATGTGAGAAATTTTTAAAGGAGCTACAAGTAATATCAGGTCAAGCAACAGCCATAGGAAACAAGGCAAACACATATTTTCAGCTACATATATGCTATAACAGATCTTAGTGCTTTGCTGTTACCAGCTACAAGTGGGAGAGCCAAGGAGAAAGCAATGGAAGTGTTTGGCTAACAGTAAGGTTAAGGGTAGCTACACACAACATATGTTGCTTACCTGATTGTTAGTTCCATGGGTGTGATTAGTTCATTATGATAATATTGCACCCTGAAAAAAATGCAACCGACAAAGATATTATTTTAGATATGTGTACATTAGAATATTTTTTATTGTTAATATTTTTGTTTATCTACTACACAGTACATGGATATAAGGATATCATTCTGTTATTAGTGGAGGTTACATTTAATGGTCCACTATCCCTTTAAGAGAGGAAAGTGTTCTAAAAAAAGTATGTGTGAAAAAGGAGATACTTTTTTGACTTAGCAACTGAACCGAATCATTTATTAAAAGTTTGCAAAATGAAGATGTTAATGAGGGACGTATTTTATGGGTGCAGCAGAAATTGGTGATTCCGCCAGTTTACAAAGAATTAACCAAAGATGTGACTATCGCACAGAGGTGCACCATATCAAACGAGTATGTCAGCTATGTTAGCTATGTTAGCTGCTCTGTACTGGTGGAGGCAGCATGGCTCAGGAGTTAGAGCGGTTGTCTAGCAACTAGGAACCGGTAGGTTCCTGGTTCGTTCCCTGGCTCCTCCACAGAATAGAAGTGTCCTTGAGCAAGACACTGAACCTCTAATTGCTCCTTGTCGCCTTGCATGGCAGCCTCCGCCATCAATCTCTGAATTTCTCCTTCGGGGGGTCAATAAAGTTAAGAGAAAAAAAAAAGTCGAGCACCATCGAGTTAGCAATGCAAGACCCGCAGACTAAGTGGGACTCATTACTTCCCAATGTTGACTAGTGATTAGTGACTTCATCATTTGTTGACATAAACACTTGATGCAAAGAACAGCAAAGTGATGTGGCAAAATCTTCATGTCAATTACTGAGACAGTTCAATTTTTCTACTAATGCGTTAACATGGATTGAATTGTACCCAAACTTAAGAAAACCATCAACAAGAATAAGTGACACATATTCATCTTTTTCGGATTGTGCTATTGGAGTTCCACAGGGGTCTACTTAATTTATACATTAATGATTTGCCATTGATTTGCCCAGAGGTCCACATCCAGATGTATGTGGACGACATAGTTATTTACACCTACGCTAAAACAAGAGAACCAGCTGCTTCTAAACTCCCTGCACTACTGAACAAAATATCAGACTGATTAACTCACTGTTGCCTTGCTCTCAATATGTCATCCTAGTTATAGGAGAGGCAATAAATATTGTTTAGCACATCAAGTTTCTGGGCATAATCACTGATTCTAACTTAAATTTTAAGAAACATATGAAAAGGTTTCCAGAAGTGTCAGAGCTAGCCTAAAACATACATTAATAGGCACCAATCGCCTCTAGGTGCTGCTAAGCTGTTTATGCACTCCATGATTTTTTCACACTTATCTTATTGTGCTACAAGCTGGTTGCATGCAGGAGTGACTACGCTAAAACCATTATACACTCTCTCGAAACAATTTGTGAAAATTCTTGACATAAAAACAAGGAGCTTCCATCACTGTGCCATTATTCAAAAGTATAATTTATTGACCTTTGATAGTTTTCTTTGTTTGGCAGATATGCGCCTGATGTATGAATCAACTCATGATCTTACGTCACCACCAATTTAAAAATGTGTGTCTTTTTACAGGGACAATGCTAGGGAGACCAGGGCTTCAGCTAGAGGTGACTGCTCCGCTCCATTTAGGAAAACTGTTTTTGGACAATCAGCATTTTCAGTCAGAGCAGCAAATAAATGGAATTAAATCATTTCATTTAAACCTACACTAGAACGACTCCAGCACTCATAGCTCTCTCCTTTTAGTAACTTTCTTGCTAATCACACAGCTGTTTTATACACTAGTCAGTTCTGCTAATGATTGATTCTGATTCTGATTCTCTCCCTCCCACTCTCCTGCTCTCTCTTGCTCGGTGTGTCATGTGTTTAGTTATTCCTCTGCCTCCTTTACCGATAATGGTACATGCAATAAATGTAGTTTATTTGCCATGTTGGCGGCGAGGCTTAGTGAATTCAAAGCGCGGCTCCGCACCATGGAAACCCAATCTTTAGCTGCTGTAGTTAGCCAGCCCTCAGTAGCCAGTGCGAGCCGACCTAGTGTAGCCCCTAGCGTTAGTCTTCCCGCGGCAGCTCCCGAGCAGCCGGGAAACCAGGGCGGCTGGGTAACTGTCCAAAAGAAGCATAGTCCCAAGCAGAAGCCCACCATGGTTCACCCCACTCAGCGACACACCCGCTGAGAAACAAACTGCGATCATTGGCACCTCTATTTTGAGAAACGTCAAGTTAGCGACACCGGCGACCACAGTCAAATGTATCACTGGGGCCAGAGTGGGCGATGCTGAATCATATTTGAAACTGCTGGCTAAGGATAAGCGTAAATACAGTAAGATTGTTATTCACATCAGCGGTAATGACACTCGATTGTGCCAATTGGAGATCACTAAAATGAATGTTGAATCAGTATGCACGTATGCAAAAACAATGTCGGACTCCGTAGTTTTCTCTGGACCCCTGCCAAATCTGACCAGTGAGGATATGACCAATGATGACGTGTCATTATTCAATCGCTGGCTGTCGGGGTGGTGTCCAGCAAACAAGGGGGGTTTGAAGATAATTGGCAAACTTTTTGGGGGAGACCTGGTCTGATTAGGAGAGACGGCACACATCCCACATTGGATGGCGCAGCTCTCATATCTAGTAATCTGGCTGAGTTTATTAGTCGACCAGAACCATGACAACCCAGAGTTAAGACCAGGAGGCAGAGCTGCAGTCCTACATGCTCCCCTGTGCTTCCATTAGAACAGTTACCCACCCAAATCCCCATAGAGGCTCCGTCTGCCCCCCGACTTCTTACGTCAATTAAATCAAAAGTAAAAAGAAGAGTTGTTCACAAAAACCTAATAAAAATCAACAACGCCACAGCAACTGTACAACAAAATAAGACAATTAAATGTGGACTCTTAAACATTAGATCTCTCCCATCTAAAGTTCTATTAGTAAACGAACTTATATCAGATCATCATTTAGATTTATTTTGCCTTACAGAAACCTGGCTGTGTCCTGAGGAATATGTTAGGTTAAATGAATCCACTCCCCCGAGTCATATTAATACTCACATTCCTTGAGACACAGGCAGAGGAGGTGGAGTTGCAGCCATTTTCAACTCAAACCTGTCAATCAACCCGAGCCCTAAACTCAATTATAACTCAATTATAACTCAGTCGAAAGCCTTGTTCTTAGTCTTTCACACCCGACCTGGAAAATAGTATAGCCTATTCTATTTATTTATTTATATTCTTATCAAGTCTAGTTCTCAATACAGATAAAGTAATCATAGTAGGTGATTTCAATATCCATGTGGACGTTGATAATGATAGTCTTAGCATTGCGTTTACCTCATTATTAGACTCAATCGGCAACAAATCCACTCACTGTTTTAGCCACTGTTTTAGCCACACCCTCGACCTTGTTCTGGTATATGGCGTCGAAGTTGAACATTTAATAGTCTTTCCACACAATCCTCTTTTATCTGACCATTTTTTAATAACTTTTGAATTCCTATTGATGGACAATACGCCATCAGACAAACATGTGTTCACTAGATGTCTATCTGACAGTGCCGTAGCTAAATTTAAGGAGTGATCCCATCAGCATTTAATTCATTGCCTTGTCTTAATTCAACAGAGGACTCCTACGCTAAAATCGGCCCCTCCCAAATTGATCATCTAGTCAAGAGTGCTGCTCAGTCACTACGAATGACACTAGATTCTATTACCCCTCTCAAAAAGAGGATAATAAAACAACACAGATTAGCTCCATGGTATAACTCCCAAGCTCGCAAACTGAAGCAAACATTGCAAAAGCTTGAAAAGATATGGCGTTCTGCCAAACTGGAAGAATCGACTTCTTACATAACAATAGTTTGTTTGAGGATTTTCAGTCAGGATTTAGAGTTAACCATAGCACAGAGACAGCACTAGTGAAAGTTACAAATGACCTCCTAATTGCATCAGACAAAGGTTTTCTGTCTGTACTTGTCCTGTTAGATCTTAGTGCTGCATTCGACACCATTGACCATCACATCCTATTACAGAGACTGGAGCATTTACTTGGCATCAGGGGAACTGCACTAGGCTGCTTTATATCTTCTTTATCAGATCGATTTCAGTTTGTACACGTCAATAATGACTCCTCTATGTGTGCAAAAGTTAGACACGGAGTTCCACAAGGTTCTGTGCTCGGACCAATACTGTTTACCTTATATATGCTTCCTTTAGGTAATATTATTGGGAAACACTCCATAAACTTTCATTGTTATGCAGATGATACACAATTATATCTATCAATGAAGCCAGATGAAGCCAATCAGCTAGTTAAACTTCAAGCATGCCTTAATAACATAAAGAACTGGATGCGCCGCAACTTTCTGCTATTAAATTCAGACAAAACCGAAGTTATTGTACTCGGCCCAAAGCACCTCAGAAACACATTATCTGATGATCCAGTTACTTTAGATAGCATTGCCCCGGCCTCTAGCACCACCGTAAGGAATCTCGAAGTTATCTTTGATCAGGATATGTCTTTTGACTCCCACATAAAACAAACTTCAAGGCATGCCTTTTTTCATCTACGTAAAATTACAAAGATC
>OMLF01051184.1:0-12504 GCA_900302615.1 Holocentrus rufus
GTTCCATTCTGGCTATAGGTGTGCTGAATGTCTGATTTTACATATAAATACTTGGTTTCTCCCAATAAACCATGATGAATAGCCTATTTTGATATAAATATAAGCCTATCAATAAATACTGTTGCTAAAAAATTGAAAATAACTCATTTGCTTTCAATCAATCTCCTTAGTGTGTGTAAATAACCCCTTCCCCCTCTTAGGCTAAGTTGTACTATCCAGGATCGAGCACCTTCGGAGCGGTATCTTGGCTGGGCTTTAAATCTTATCTGGGCTTTAAATATCTTTTCTACTTCTTATTAAAAAAAATGTACCTTGATTACCTGCTCTGCTTTCTTTTTCCACTGTAAAACATAGACCTTCAATTTTCTTAATTTATTTTATTATATCATTATAAGGACACCATAAAGCGGACTTGTCAAGTAATAAGTGAGAAAATGGATGGAAGGAACTCAAGAAGGAACACGTCCTATTTGCAAAATAAATATATATGTCAAGTCAAGAAGACAAATTCTGCTTTAATTGGGTGTTTCAGCTCTTGCTGGTTGAAAAAAAGCAATGTCGCATGTGAGAATGTGGATCAATAAGCAAAAAAAACAAACAAACAAACAAAAAAAACCCTGATTCGATGATTAGGCGACTATGGGCAAAACGTGACATATCAGAATTCGACTATGAAAATTTTTAGTCGGGGACACCCCTAGAATGTGCATAAGAAAGCAATTTAATCTGGAAAACATCTGTGTATAAAGAATCTAACAATTTCTTCTATATTTTGCAATGATAGAATCATACAGTCGAAAGAATGTGGCCAGAGATCAACAACAGGGTTAACTACCCATTGAAAGTGGCATTGGTCCAACTAGTGGATCAGGAGGAGCTGGATATGGCGGACAGCATAACAAAATTCTGTGTGTCATCCCTGACATGCCAGTTGGCCAGGCTTGGGGTTGACCGTGTGGTGCGAGCATGGAATGAACACAGGATTCAAGGTTTGTATTAGGGTTTGTCTCTCAAGCAAAGATGTGATAAGGTTGAGTCTGATTGCATACACTTTTTTAGTAAAAGTAAAGTCTAACATGATCTCAAAATTTTCAAATAAATTAATCATCAAACAAAAGCATGATGTCTATAGTTCACACCTCTGCTCTCAAGCCTTTATTTTTTTAATAATGACTGTCAAACAGTTTGACACTATTTTTTTAACATTGGTTTTGTTGTGAGAATGTTTCTGAAACATGTTTAAAACAACACTAGAGGAAGCACATTGCAAAAAATAGCATGGTTGTGGTCACAGGTACAAGCCGTAGGTGAGTTCCAACACGATCAAGCTACAATGAACTTTTTACTGTAACATAAGCCGTCCTGTGTTCATTTGTCTTTCATGCAACATTAATTTTTCATATCAGATTTCATAAAGTGAATTTATGACAAGCTAATTCAGGTTTTACCAAGCAACTCCTAAATGCTGTAGGGAATAAACTAGCAAATAACAAACGTCACACAGCTAATCAACATTGCTTAACGAGAGCCAAATGTTATGCATGTTTTTATCCACGACTGTGTTACTTTTAAGATTTCAGCTTTTTGAAATCTTAGAACAATGTATCTTTTTTGTTCAACTGATTTTAGGGAAGGGAATCCCCAGTTACTTGGCCAGAGAGGGATGCCCAAAACGAGTGTCCACAGACCTTTTGCCAGATGCATCAGTCGCTGCAGACTGGTATGAACAAGAAGTGGGTTCACTGACACGAGTGTCACACTTTGGAGCCAACCCCTTTCAGAGTGCAGAGGACCAGGAAGCTGCAGAGGGAGAATTTGCTCTGCATTGCCCTGATGTGACTGTAATGCTGGACAACGCTGTCAATAATCAGCCAGAACATTTTAAATATGGACTGAAAGCCCTGATTGATGTCACAAGAAGACACTGTCAGCATTGATAGCCTTGTATGATGTCCATGCAGTTATTACAAAAAAGAGGTTGGGGGGAGAGGTTTTCAGTGTTCTGAACAGTGTTCTGTTTTTTATATATAATGAGAAAAGGATGTTTAAATGCACTTTGCCATTATATCCAATGCCATTGCCATTGAATTGTATTCACTTTTATTTTATTTTTATTTTAAGAAGAAAATAAACATTTTTCCTGGACAATCTGGGATGGCTTTCATTTTTCATCAGTTATGGAAAAGGAAGGAGCTGTAACATGCAGTGTATATAGTGTGACAGTTAATATAAAAACTAATTCTGCACAAAAACTGTGGCTGCATTTAGCCCTTTCTGCTACCACAAAAGCAATTTGTGTAAAGAAGAGTGCAGCTACCATCTTGTAAGCAAAAGCCAGTAACATATTGTCAGGCCTATGTTATGAAATTTCTGATGTGAGTTTGTTGTCAGAGCTGTCACAACCTACAGTGTGCCTCGGATTGAAGGATTTGAAGGTGACTCGCACTTTACGTTTTTGATTGACAACATATTTCACTCATACAGCGAGCCCGTGACAAGATGGAATAAGCACAGCACACCTTAAGTATCCAAGGAGCACCTGTATGTGACCACCACAAAGACCCTACAGCGCTTCCACTCAGTGTCTGCATCAATTTGACCTACTTTCACTACGTTCACAAGCAAGAGCGCATTACGGTGAAACCCTAATTAAATACCAGTGCCAATAGTAACAAGTTTGGATAAATGAATACGATTAAAACCCATGTGATCAACTAGTGCTGCTACATTTTCCGTCCGAGTTTATTTATTTATTTATATTGTTTTCACTCTAAGGTTGTAGACCGGCGGTTCTATCCATAGGTAGTTCTATATCTATGGTTCTATCCTCTAGGCTTTTATTTTGACATATGTACTTTTACTTCCGCCTCAGCTGTCACGCTGTATTTATGCATGTCTTCCAAAAGAAAAAGCGAAAGAAGGAATGTTCAAAAACCAGAATTGGCCCGTTATTTGAATTTGGTTAAGTCGTTTTTTCGTTTTTGGATTCAGACACCAAAAACGGAAAAGCGGCTCTGTTTTCCGTTTTTTCGTTTTTGTTTTCAAAACGAAAAACGAAAAGACCCTGGTATTTCCGTTTTTTCCTTTATTGGTTCAAAGGAAAAAACAAACTAACAAAACGTACACGGACCGGGTCGGCTGTGGACACCTGCACCCACACCACCCAAAACCACCATGCCCACAACGCCCACAGATACCCCCACATGATGGCAGCCGCCCGCCGCCCGCCGCCCTGTGTTCAGAAATATTCAGCAGGCCAGTGAAAAGACAGCGGACGACTATTACTTTGAATCAAAAAATGTAAGTCTACATTCACTGCATTTGGTTTGTTTGTTTTTTAAACCCTTACTACCCGATTCCCCCTGAATTTCCCCGTCGGTATTCTAAAAGTGAGTAAAACGTATTTTACATTTTAGGACAATGTCACACAATTAGCATTTTCAGCAGTCGTTCGTGAGTTACATAGGGGTGTCTAGCTATTAAGTTTTTGTATGTAGGTGACAGTCTGACAGTTTATTCGGCAGCAGACAGCAAGATATGACCAAAGAAAATAACTGAGTATTCGGCCTGATATTAGCTAACATTAACATTAGCTAGGTAGCTACAGTTAGCTAGCCAACGTTAATAGCTAATAACTGTATAAACAATGGAGGGATACTTAACGTCTGTTACGCAAAGAAACACAATCATACTTTGCACTGTTACTTTATCAGCTACTTTTATCATAAGTGATAGTCATTCAAACGCCACCCGAATTGTATTTTTGTTTTGCCAGATGCAGCACATGGTCAAAGAAAATAGCTAGAAATTCTGCCAGATGTTAGCTAGTATTAGCTAGCTACGTTTAGCTAGCCAACAATGATATGTATTGTGCTTAAAGGTATTTTTTTTATCAGTTACATGTACATAATTATACATATATCAGTTAAAGGTATAACCTTTTATCTGTTAGATTGACTTTTATCATTAGTGATAGTGTTTTCAAATAGTCCAAATGGCAAATTACTTTGGCAGCAGGTAGCAGGGTATGGAATATGAGTTTTGTCTTATATTACCTAGCTACAGTTTGTAAGCTAAGAAATAAATTTAGGGTCATTTTTGTCAGCCACACATATATACAGTACATAAATAGACATATAGAAACTTGATATGGATGCTTTTATTAGGCTTTTTTTTTTTTTTTTCGTTAATGATGTTCTTGTCACATGCCAGTCCAAACTCCAGTTTTGTCTGGTAGGAGGCAGCAGGACATGGCCAAAATAAATAGGAGAAATTCTCTCAGTTTAAGTATGTTTTCACTGCATTTGTTGTTTCTCAGTCATAATGTTTATACAATTTCTGGATACTTTAATATCTTTATGCATACTAAAAAAATTTGATTATCATTGCTTTGCACTGCTTCCCTATGCTGCATGAGCAGCAGCTGATCATAGAAATGGAATGAATAGAAAAGGCGAACTAATTGGATAACTTTATTGACAGTTCCATTACGACAAAACAAATTCAATTTACTGGTATTTTTAGGTTTTTGGAAAAATATTTGCACTTATATGGCCCTGGTTCAACTGGTTGACAAAGAAAAATGTTTTAAGTGGAGTTGGTCTTTAAGTCTTTATTTTATTTTTAATGCAGTGTGTAAAAACTGGATGTTATTGCATATCAAAGCCTACTTGATATTTGCATTTTCAAATGTTAAATATGTACAAACTTGAAATAGTTCACATAACATGTGGCCAAAGTTCAGCTTTGTCTGGCACAACTGAGAGTTTCAGCCGACGGCTTAGGTGATACTTGAGGATGGGTCTGATGGTTTGGTCTCTGAGGCCATAGATGAGAGCGCTTAGACACCTTGGGAGAAGGAAAACACACACATAAAGAACAGTCTGCATTCGTATTGCTGCTAATCTTCCCAGTATTCTTAATACAGATGTTATGATTGAGGAGTACATGGTCGAGGAAAGACTCAGGACCAGCTGTAGCAGATGGAGCAGGACTGTGTTACGAGCCTTCCTGGCAGAGACTTTGTCTGTGGCAGCAGACCTGGCTGCTAGAATCACACCAGTATAGGAGGAAATGATTACTACACCTGCTAACAGAAAGACAAAACAAGTATAAACTCTGTTATACTGAACATACATTGGCACAAGAAATATTGGTATTTTGGAGCAAATGTCATTCTGCTGGAGAGTCTCCAGATTTACAAAGTCAAAACTTAACATGAAACAAATTCGAATGACGACATTTAGGGCACTGAAGGCCCACACCACTGTGATGGCCATGGCTGTGTTTTTCATAGTAACAGTGACAGCATGCCTCAGTGGGTAGCACACAGCTACATATCTCTCCAGAGACATCACCACTAGGGTGAGAGGGGAGATTTCACTTGTGAGATTCACAAGCATGGTAAACGCACCACAAGCAAGAAATGTCAGTGTTATTCTACATGTTGCCAATATGTAAAATATCTGTGTCGTTGCCAGTTGAATGGTATCTGCAAAGAGGAGGTTGTACAGCAGGATGTAACGGGAGCGCTCTCGAAACACCGGCTTACTCCTCAGTGTGAACAGCATGACCCCGTTAATGTAGAGGAAAGTGCAGCATGGTATTGTGCTCAGAATGGAGAGCAATGCTCTTTCCAGTGACCCTTGACGCTGTAGTCCAACAGTGATGTTCATTTGAGCCTGGCTTGAATTCTGCATCTTAGTGAAGTATAAAGTAGTATTGAACTATTCATGTAATTGGAGCACAAAGAATCCTCTCCACTGTGCATTTCCCAAACAGTAATGATCCTTAATTTGGTTAAAAGATGGCACCTGAAGAAATTGTATGTACAGCAACAAATCATCCATGAAGACTTAGTGTTTGTGTCCACAAGAGGAGATCTGGTCTGGAGGGTTTGCTTACCCTCCAATCCTATATATGATCTTTGTCCTCGCACCCAGTTCATGTGACACCATCATGTCAGCATCATCTCCAGATTAGAAATGGGTGATGTCATTGTACTATTCACGTAGAAAAAAAGATGGAAAACTTCATTCCTATTGAATAATAAATAGTGCTAATTGTGACTGGATAACAAGTTAATGCTGTTGCTGAAGCATCAGTGTGAGACATTGCCTTCCTAATAGTGGTCATGTTGACCTCAGATTCATCAAACAAATATGATTTAGAATATGACCTCATCTCGGAAGTAACAGAATGTACTGACCAGTACAGAACAAGACAGTAATCTTTCTACCACCATCTTTACAAGCCCCTCTTCATAAGTGCTGTAATATTATGGTTGCTTGCCCTCTGAAGTAGCCATAATATTACAGTATACACAAATGCACCAGCCTGATACTGCTGCAAGGTGAAATAGGTCTTGTGACCAGGGCCTGCCGAGTATGCCAAGATTCAGGCACACAGTTAAATGGGACATGGCAAAGCATTTGCAATTGTAAATTGGCAAACATGGAAACCTGCCCCGTGTCTGGAGGTGGGCGTTCCTGTCAGGTAGAGTTTGTGGGCTAACATTACTTAGCTAGCTAGATACATTTCACTTACAGCTATATCTACTATTTTTACTAGAAAATGCCGTCACACTGTGTTGAGCCTGGATGCAAAAATGCCAGAAGGAAAATAAGTGAAGAAGTAAGTTACTGCCACTTCCCAACAGAAGCTCATTTCTCCAAGGAATGGATCAGATCTATGAAACGTCCACTCCAGTGTATTTGGGTATGCTCACTACATTTCACTCTGGCCGACCACGAAAGGGACATGCATACTGAGATGATGGAAGGCAGGAGTAACTTTAGAAAGATTGTCATTGCCGACCATTTTTGGGAGCCTTGTTTTTGGAGAACGGTCGGTGAATGTGGTAAACCTGTTTAGCCAAGTTGCTTAAAGCTGGCCGTATACTTCAAAAGACGTACGACAAAAAGACAAAGAACACCTCTGTGAACACGTTCTGAAACACCAAATGCAGTATACTCCACAAGAACAGCAGTTCTGTTTATACCACTCCATGCCGGCAGAGCGCGCTGACTGCGAGCTCCCTACTGAGAAAAAGCTTGATGCAGGAAACTCTCGGAAGCACAGCGCCACAGTAGAAGAAGATGGTAATTTTTACTCGTGAATTAAGTTTTATGAAAGAAAATTTATAATGTAAAATTGTTTCAGATATTCTGGTAACAAAAAACTCCACTGTGATCCTAAGATATCCTATGATGTTGCGTATGAAATTGTGATATAAACGTATGATTTAAACGTCAAACATGTAAATGATCTGTTCGATCATTTTGGTGTCAGGTATTAGTATGTGTTGAAAAACACTGGCTTGTCCTTTTTTGTGGAGAGTGTCTGGCTTTGGACTTCAGTGTAAAAACACAGAAGTGTAAAAAACAGCAGTATTTTCTGCAGCTGATGTAAAGTGAAAGTGAAGGACAGATCTATTTTGATCAAACTTATATATCAATAGTCAAACCAATAATTCTGGCGGCGGTGGTGATGTTGAGGACGTTACATTTAATATACGGGGAAACGCTGTGATGGTATTAGTTTTCTCTCAGCAACAATTGCCTTCCTCAGTCGCACATGTGCCGCATTTGCACACAGCAGTTTTTACTCACATATGTCCATCAACAAGCTCCGCGACTCTTCCAAGTGCATGTTAGCTCAAGATGTGTCTCCAACGGCACCGGAAGTCATGAATGAGCTCCCCTTGAGTGTGAACTCTGCGCTCTGACCTCAGCGGTGACACGCCCAGCCATGTGACGTCATAACCAATTACAGGCTGGGGAGGGATCAGAAGTAGAAAAGACACGACAAAGTTCAGCTATGATGTCGTGCACAAAGTACACCGAAAGAGAGGAAAACACTGCGTCTTTTGTTTTACAAGACGTCTTTTTACCCCAAAAGTTACCATACTGCCTACTTAAAAACACACACACACACACACACACACACACACAGAAACAAACACAGTACCCTCTGTGGAAAAAAAGCAGATGACAAGTTGGAGAAAATGGCACTTTGGGGGGTTTGGGTGAGTGTGTGTGTGTGTGTGTGTGTGTGTGTGTCTGTGTCTGTGTGTCTGTGTGTTAGTGGTTGAAACACCTGTTGATGATGTCAAACTTAGTTTTCATTGTGCGCATTTTTCCATGTTTGAGCAGTAGTGGATGTCCATTGCGTGCGTTCATGCACAAATTTGAGTGAAAACCCTTTTAGTTAATATTAGACCACCAAATACTGTTAGTGTAAATATTATCTTGTTAGTTGCAAAATCATTCTTTGAGTGCTTTATGTTTGTAGCGCCTATCAGATTCAATAGTAAGTTTCCTAGCACATGGTTCAGAGCAGGTGGCGGGACTATGCCAACATGTGGACACGGTGCAATATTTCTGCTTAATAAGACTGACTTGCCTCTCGTTTTCCATGTTGTGAGTGTCATACTTTTGGGATATGAATCAGACATTGAGTGTCTGTGGTAACTTGGTGATTCTGTGATAATTATGTACATAAGCACATTACATTCGCAGTGTTAGCCATGTGGCTGTTTTCAATACTGCAGTTACGCTGTTTGATCACAAAGGGCTCTGTTGACCACAAAACTGTTCATTCTAGCCAGTAATTGAGTTGCAGTGTATTTCCAGTGATTGTAAAGCTGGCCGTATACTTCAAAAGACGTAAGACAAAAAGACGTAAGAACATCCCAGTGAACAGGCCCTGGAACACCGAATGCAGTGTACTCCGCAAGAACAGCAGTTCTGTTTATACCACTCCATGCCGGCAGAGCGCGCTGACTGATGGCGAGTTCCCTACTGAGACAGCGCCACAGTAGGAGCTACTGGACAACAAAGCCTATGTGCTTTTTTGAAATATTTACTAAAATACATTAAACAAATTTATTGTACAAGCCAAGCACTTTTATTAAGTACTTATTCATCCAAACAATTTTATGCGTAACATTAATGCATTAAATGTGCTTTATGCATTCAAATAGTCATTTTATCAAACAAGGCAGTCATATTGCTTCATACAAAAAAAAAGCCTGTTCAAAATGGTTGCAACATCTTTAAGCTTAGGACACAATCTTAAAGGTCTCAGTGAGTTGTCCATATCATAATATACAACTAGCTAAAAAAATGCTAACAAACACAAACACTGCAGGTCTTGTAGTTTTATATAAAAATGCCATTAGTTTCACGTTACAGAAAACAGTGTATTCTAAATCTTTCGATGACTTAATTCTGTACCAGGATGCTTAATGATAATAAAAAAAAGATGAGAAAACAACAAATTTTTGCAACAGCCCTGCCCCTCCTACCCAATAAAACTGCGCTTCTCTCCCTAACTGATATCCCATTGCTGTACATTTTTAAACGATCACCCCCAACATCCTGTATCTGCCCCAGTGCACCATCCTGTCATGACATGAAACACAAGTCATGAAAGGAACACTCAGTCTCATTAAAGAAGCATAATGCTCTCAAATTATTGTGTCATTGTGACTTTAAAATAAGTTAAAAGAAATTGCAGACATAACCAATGAAGGAATCTTGCTTACAAGCACATATTCAGTGCATTCTTTTCAACCTTCAACCACCAGCATTTTGTTCTTTGTTCAGGAAAGCCGAGTGTCTCCATTGACAGCAAAGATGGTACACGAGTATGGGTCTGATGGTTTGATCTCTGAGACCATAGATGAAAGCACTTTGACACCTGGGGAGGATATTAAAGCAAATAAAGAAAAGATTGTAAAGGCGCACAAGGAGTAATCTATCCACTATTCTAGCAGCAGCTGTGATGAAGGTGGAGTTAAGTGTGGAAATGAGAATCAGACCCAGCTGAAACAGGTGAAGCAGAAGGGTCTGACCAGCCTTTCTGGTGGATGCTTTGTCTGTTGAAGCAGACATGGCTATGAGTGTCACAGCAATATAGGAACAGATAATTGTGACACCTGCTGACAGGAAGACAATGCCAGTATATGCTTTGTCAAAATGATAAGAGATTGGTACAAGAAACATGGCCTCCTTGGAGCAGAAGTCCTTCATCTGCAGAATGAGTGAGAATTCAGTTTCAGAACATAATAACATAACTCGAATGAGGATGCTCAGCAAACTGGTCACCCACACCATGGTGATTGCCACACCTGTACTTCTAATGGTGATCATGGCAGCATGTCTTAGTGCACAGGTGTCAAAGTCAAGGCCCGCGGGCCAGATCCGGCCCGCGAATGAATTATCTATGGCCCCCGGGATGATATTTGATTAGTATTAGAGCCGGCCCGCAGGCCACAGCCGCCTGCTACTGTTTTGCACGCACCAAAACTCCATTCCCCACAATGCAACGGTAGCCCGCGAACTCACCACAGCGCCGCAAGTGGGCCTCGGCTTCATTCATTCATTCATCAGCATTCAGGGCAGATGTCTTTCAGCAACCCCCCTCCCCAATAATGGCTAAACGGAAGGTGGACGGTGAGAACAGGGGGTTTAAAGCCAGGTGGGAGGCAGAGTACATGTTCACGGAGGTAAAAGGCAAACCTGTGTGTCTTCTGTGTGGAGAAAATGTGGCTGTAATGAAAGAATATAATCTAAGAAGGCACTATGAAACGTCTAAAAAACACAAAGACAAAGGCAAGAATATGAACATGGAACAAAGGCTACAGAAGGTGGAAGAATTAAAACGAGGTCTTAAGTCCCGGCAGGCTCTGTTCACAAAAGCTACATCACAAAGCGAGGCTGCTGTCAAGGCTAGTTTTATTGTGGCACAAGAAGTTGCTAAATCAGCCCGGCCATTTACAGAGGGAGAGTTCATAAAAAGCTGCATGCTTAAAGTTTGTGAGGCGGTGTGCCCAGACAAAAGGCAGCTTTTTGCAAACGTGAGCCTGAGCAGAAACACCGTTGCCGAACGTGTAGACCAGCTTTCCACCAATCTAAAAGAACAGATTATGGAAAAGGGAAAAGATTTCATCGCATATTCCCTTGCGGTGGATGAGAGCACCGACATAACTGACATCGCTCAGCTGACAATTTTCATTCGTGGTGTGGACTCCAGCCTGAGCGTAACAGAAGAGCTTTTGGCATTACGTCCTATGCATGGCACAACTACAGGACAAGATCTGTATGAAGAGGTATCCAGATGTGTAAATGAGATGGGACTGCCTTGGGGAAACCTCGTGGGATTGACAACAGACGGAGCACCCGCGATGTGTGGACACAGGAGTGGATTGGTGGCAAGAATACGTGAGAGGATGCGGGCCGAAAACGTCACAGATGAGCTGACAGCTTATCACTGCGTAATACACCAGGAGTCGTTATGTGGCAAAGCCTTGAAAATGGAACATGTAATGAGCATCATAACGCGTGCAGTTAACTTCATTAGAGCCAAAGGTTTAAATCACCGGCAGTTCAAGGCATTTCTGGACGAGTTAGATACAGAGTATGGTGACTTGCCCTATCACACATCTGTGCAATGGCTAAGCCAGGGAAAGGTGTTGCAAAGATGTTTCGAGCTGCATGAGGAGATCTGTCTCTTCATGGAAAGCAAAGGGAAAGACACAACAGAGCTCCGAGATGAGACATTTCTGTGTGAAATGGCGTTTCTGTGCGACATCACAAGCCATCTGAATGTGTTGAACCTGCAGCTGCAGGGACGGGGGCGTGTCATCTCTGATATGTACAGTACAGTGAAGGCCTTTAAAACCAAGCTGAGTCTTTGGGAGACGCAGATGCGGAAAGAAAACTTGAGCCACTTTCCCAGCTGCCAGACCATGAAAGAGAAGCTCTCTACCGCTGTGTTCCCGAGTGCACAGTTCGCTGATAAACTCAACATACTTGCCGCCGACTTCCGACGCCGATTTGCTGACTTTGAAGCTCAAAAAAGTAGGTTTGAACTGCTCGCCAATCCTTTTGGAGTTGACGCGGAAAGCGCACCACCAAACCTCCAAATGGAGTTGATTGAGCTCCAGTGCAATGACACACTGAGGGAAAAATATGAGAGAGTGGGTGCTGCTGAGTTTGCACGTTTCATCCCCGATACATTCCCCCAGCTGCGCATCCAAGCTGCTCAGACGCTCTCTATGTTTGGCAGTACATACCTGTGTGAACAAATTTTCTCTTTGATGAAGCTAAACAAAACCTCACACAGGAGCCGTCTTACTGATAAGCACCTTGGCTCAATCCTGAGGATTTGCTCAGCTCAGAGCCTGACCCCGAACATTGATGAACTTGTACAAAAGATGAGACACCACCAAGTATCAGGCTCTGTCTCAGACAAGTAAGCATCACCGAGCATAAACATATTTTTAGTTTTTAATTCAGTTAAATTTTTACAGTTGTTTCTACGAGACGTGATTTTTCTTTGAAGAAAGTATTGTTTTGTCTCTGTGCCATAGATTTTTGTACTTAATTTATTTATATTTATTTTTCAGTTAATGGACTCAGGGAAAATTGCAGATAAGAGCCATGAGAAAGAATACAACTGATTTGATTTATTATTTTTTTTATTTTCTCATTTTACTAT
>OMLF01051195.1:0-11198 GCA_900302615.1 Holocentrus rufus
AAACTGATCACTGATCTCACACCTGTCCAGCACTGTGTTTATGCGTGTGTGTGTGTGTGTGTGTGTGTGTGTTCAGGCTGGAGCAGCTGGTCTCACTGTTCGTTCATAAGAACAGACTGTCCTACCTGCCTCACTGCCTCACCAGAGTCTCAACGCTCAAGGTGATCGTTGTCAGTGGCGACGAGCTCAACTGCATCCCGACCAAACTGTGCAGCAACCCCGACATCAAGTAACGATACAGAACACTTCATTTATATGCACATCTAGCATTATATCTCAGCATTTTTATTGCTACTAAATAATTTTCACCTGTCTGATGGCGAGTTCTCTCAAAACTTAACTCAAAATTAATTGCAAAATGCAAATACTTTTTACCATAAAAATATTTATCTTGATAAGTTTGACTGCTGTTATTTTTGCACACACTTGTGATGCTGCTGCTCAGACATCACTGCTGTCTTGTGAAACTTTCCATGTGTAGATTGAGCTAAAAACGAGCCTGCTTCTCTTACTCTCTGAAAAATTATTTGGGAGGTACAAGGTTTTCCTCTGTTTCCCTGCAGGTTCATTCGCCTGTACGATAACCCAGCGAATGAAGAGAGGAGGAAGAAAGAGGAAGAGGAGAAGAAGAAAGAGAAGAACAAGAGGAAGCAGCAGTGGAGGGGGGAAGAGGAGGAAGTGAAGGACAGCAGGGATAAAGAGTTCATGCAGGCGTACATCGACTCTCTGAAAGACCGAGGTGAGCTTCACTGCATGTGAACCTGCTGCATCTACGGAAATTAACCATATAAATCCGTTTTTCTACAATAAATCCAGTACTCATGTCTGTTGGGGTTAGGGCTTGAGTTAAGGTCTTTATGTTTTACTGTTGTCATTCAAACCAAATCAGCATCTCCAGTCTCACTGCAGAGGAACCGTTTTAATCTCAAATCTTTTTGAACATTCTGACCTGATTTTGACTGAAGACAAACTGTCTCTCCTTCTCCAGAAACCGTCCCATACTCCACCACCAAGGTCTCCATCTCCTGCCTGCTGTGAGGACGAGGACGATGAAGATGAGGAGGAGCAGGATGGAGCTGGATGGCAGCATCCTGCAGTCTGTCACCGAGCAGACGGTAGAGACTGGAAAATTGTGTAATGTAAGTTAATTTGTCCAGCACTTTTCAGCACTTAAAAGAGAAACGCAGACAATAAAACATAAATAAAAAATAATGTGTCAATCTACATAGAGACAGTTAACTGAGTCACAAACCTGCCACAACCAGCTGTCTCCATCATGTCTGTTACATGGAGGTAAGTGAAGCAGCTTGTTGTGGTGTGTGTGTAGATCCATTCAGTAACGTTGTCAGTAAAAGTGAATAGTGTGATAAGGTAGATTAGTTTCCAAATGTATCTTACTGTGACACAGTAAACTGTCTTGTCTTTAGCCCTAGTCTCTACTCCAAAACATGAAGAGTTGGAGCTTGACAAGAGTCAGCTCAGTTAACCTGAACAAACTGTTAGCTAGCTAACTAGCCAGCAGGCTAATTACGTTCATGTTAAGATGCCGTGTTCACCTCAGGTGGTCAGAAAGATTTCCATCAATATGACCAGTAAGTGTTCACGACAGGTGGAAGTAAAGTAAGCTAACGTTACCGTTTTTAAATTCAAAACTGAAAAAGGTAACACTAGTAAATCATTAATTTATCAAAATCTGCTCAGATTTATGACAAGCAGAATTGATAAACACATTAAATTTGGACTAAATTGGATTAAATTTGGACTCAGGGTTATTAGTGGCCATTTTCCATGTGGCCACTTCCATGTTGTTTATTGGAGTTTTCAGAAAAATATAAGATTCAAGGTTGCAATTATGCCAGTTCAATTTTGATGTGAACTCTTACAAGTCAGACGATGGTGCTTAAATACCAAATGAATGCAGCATAACATTAGCTGCTACTAGCTATGTTAGCTAATGTGCTTGTCAGACGTGTTAACAAGAAGACAGTGATGGTTAACTGGGCAGACACCAACTGGCTGTTTCAATACGTATTGCAGTAAGATTGTTTAAGTTAAAGTGAAAACAAGATCTAAATGAGGCTGAGCAGGAATTTCCTCTGGTGTTACTAATGCTAATGATATCATGCAGTTTTTCTGTAGTAACAGTTGCTAGCCTTTTCATGAACTGCACCTTGCTCCATAGAGGGTTTTTCTTTTATCTTTGAGGCATCACCAAATGCATTTTGCAATGAAAAAATATGTTTCATTCCAATATTAAAAACCAGATGAGTTGTGTGACAAATACAAGTCAAATTGCGAGCATGACAACAAAACTCTCTGTTCAATAATATCCACATTATTATCAATCTGGAGTCCTTCATTTACAAGCAGTAAGATACAAAGAAGATGTGGTTTGGACTTAATCTCTTCAGGTGTGTCCAGATGAACTTTTGAAAATTTTGTGGTTGAGGTTGTGTAAGTTGTGACCAAAGACTTTGAGCAATGTAACAGTAAAATAGCTGAATGTTGTGTTTTCTAAAGATTTTCCCAGAGGAATGAATGTTGTTACTTCTTCAATACCATATTGAGAGTCATAGTGTGATATATTTAATAATTAATGTAATATTTAAAGATGTAAGACAGAAAAATGTTAAGTGAATTTGTCAATTTTGTGTACAAGATTGATTTGCAGCTACAAACCTTTTTGTTTCCCACATTTTCCAAAGTTAATATACAGCTACCAATTGCATAACATATTTCTAAAAAATCACGTTCCGGTTTGGGTTTATTTCTGCAGTTATGCATTTAAATTACAAAGTACTATTACAAATTCTAAAACGTTTGGGGACACATTTTGGAGGCGATTGGACCCATTTTTGCTGATTTCCCCAGACTGTCATTTTGTATGAGACAAAGAGTAATGAACACGTTTTTATTGTCGAATTTTTACTGATTTCTACTGAAACTGCGCGGTAGTTTCTGTGTTTTGCTGTGGTGGTGATGACTGATGGAGTTTGTAATAACAGTTGTAATAAATGTTGCTTGTGAAAATAAGGTGTTCTTCTTTTAAGAAATGACTATAAAATGACCATTTCAGATCACTATTTAAAGGTGCTGTATATAGCAATTTAAAACATCTCATCATGGTCACAGGAATATTTCCACCTGGTTACTGGCCAGCAGAACCTCCAAACTGACACTGGACAACCTTTGCACCACAGGCACTGGGGATGAAGCAGACATCGCTGTGGCTGCGTCCAGAGAAAGTAGTTCAAGTTGCAGCTCAGATGACGGCCTTGAAACCCTACCGTCCTGGTTTCGCTCACCCAGTGGTTCTCCACATGAGGAAACTGAGCAGAGCGAGGACGTTGATCAGACCAAGAGATCTGAGAAAACGTACCAGAATTTTCTCAGTTCCCACTCATTTCATCTGTCTGGTGGCGACTGAACAGATGACATTTTTTTCACGGTCATGTCCAGCAGAGAAAACTGGTTTTAGTAACAACCAGACACGTAGAGGCAAATTATCAAATTGTCAAAAACATCTGCCACATGGTAGATGAACTTAAAACAAAGTGTCACATGCCTCACACGGGCTGCAGAAAGGGTACAGTCTTTATTAAGGGAAGTTCTATTCTAGATGGCAGTGCCAGTAAATCACTGTCATCTGAGTCCATGATGTCACCGCCTCAAAGTGCCTTGGACTCTCAAATTTTATTACCCAAGTCTGTACCTGAGCCTGCCTTGTGCAAGCAGATACTTGTGGGATCTGCTCCTATAAGCAGGACCACAGTCCTTGCTGAGAATGACTCCAGTTCAACAATGGAATTATCAAGAAGAATTATCAATTTTTTCTTCCGTCATCAACAGATGTGTGAGCGATTTTACTCAGGCAGAAGTACTACTAATTAGTTCAATTTTACTTAATGTATTCTGTGCACTTTTCATGCACAGAATACAATTCAGTGCAGAATAAAAACAATAAGAGCCATGCAATCAGTATAAATGACAGTAAAGTCCTAATTAAAGCAGTTAAAGTATATAACATACATACATAAACTCACCTGCCTCAAATGAATCGACAAAACACTAGGTGGCAACATTTAGCCATTGTTGTTGCTTTCCTCTGTAGAACATGAATACTGTCAATCACACACACACACACACACACACACACACACAAACACACACAAACACACAGGAACTTTTAGCAGTGACCAGTTTAATGGACTTGGATTAAATAAAGTCTGAGACTATTTATTGTCTGACTAGAGATTTTTACGTTTCAGTTGGCCTGATTCTGTTTTTCATATTTAAGTGAAAAGATGATACTCATGTTTTTAGGCTCTCTGAGTACATTCTCTCCTCCTCCTGCCTCCTGACTCCTTCCTCCGATCCTCCACGTCCACTGGCTGACACAGCCTGAGCAGCCTTTGACTGACAGCCTCCTCATCCAATCCCGGAGCCAGAGGAGTGAGCGTCATCCAGCCGAACAGCAGACACAACACCTCAGGTCTCCTGCTGGACCTCACACCTCTTTTGCAAACAGAAACTGAAACTAAACTCAGAAGTAACAGGAGACAGATGTGTTTCTGAACATTCACTCAACATTTTACACACAGCTTTGTGAAACAAGTGAGCCAGATCTAAAAACACTTCTGGTGATGCTGTGATCACCATGGCATTTGCCTGTAGACTATGGAGAGAGAGATCGAGGCTCTCTAGAATAGAACGACTGATCACACTATCACACTGCTATATGGGAAAATGAAGCTTGGGTTTAATTTGAGCAGCTCTCCTTTAAACTGTCATATCTCAAGATGTACAAAAACCATCAAAAAGCTGAATGAGAGTGATAAAGTACTAAAGGATGTGACCCATTTAAAGTTCAATCAAGTTATAAAGATCAATCAAAATATAAAGATATCAAACACATTTCTTCTAAAGCAGCTGAACATTTTAAGTTTAAATGGCACAGACAGCACAAACAATAATTCAGTGACAATAAAAGATAAATAACCTTAGAATAAAAAAAACAGAGAAGCCAACAAGCCAATCAAATTCCATACATTTCTCTTTATTAATATTATCATAGATATTATTCAAAATTATGGTTTTAATAAGATAAAAGAAAGCAATTACAAATACACAACACATCGACGTCATTCACCGTCTGTTTATAAAAGACAACAGGTATTAACATGAAG
Organism: Holocentrus rufus; assembly: GCA_900302615.1. NCBI lineage: Eukaryota > Metazoa > Chordata > Actinopteri > Holocentriformes > Holocentridae > Holocentrus > Holocentrus rufus. The sequence continues at coordinate 5,187 of OMLF01051195.1, forward strand.
AGTTATTAGAGGCACACTTTCATTGAAATGAATAAAGTGCAGCAATCAGCAAACCTTATGCATCATGTACACTGCGGGGGACGAGGGGGTAAAGTCCATTTAACTGCATAAGTGATTTCTCCTCTTTTTCTGATTTAGCAATTACCGCTGGCTAAAATAAACTAGCCAGAGTGGAAATCTTAACAATATATTCATATATATTTCTATTCATAATTGAATGTAGCAAGAAGTGTTGCAATAATACAAAAAGAGGGTCCAAAAAGACTTGCTTCTAAACCAGAGTTCAGTAACAGCTCTGCACTAAACCAGACAGAGTTGAGTCGCTGCTGTTTTCACTGGCGGCCATGTTGATGCCGTTGTAAAGCTGCAAATGATCCTTCACTACGTTCACGTCAGACAGGAAACATCCCACACGGCTCTCTGAATTTTGTGAGGCAAACACAAACTCCAAAACAAAAACTCCTCCACCATGAAAGACTCAACGCGCCCTCTTCACCCTGCTCACCTGAGAAGGTTAGCTTACAGTTCAGTTTAGCTAACTTAAGTTAAGGTTTGGTTTAGGTGACTAAGGCCAAGTCCACACTGATCTGGAGAAATGTGACAATGTGTTTTCACAAAGTTCGTTGTACATCATGTAATTTTCAAATGAATCCACAGGGGAGAGCGTTTTTGAAAAGTTTTGTTTCTGGTGGACAAAAACATTGTTTTAGTGTGCACAGAAAGGAAAAACAGAATAAAGATGTGTTTTCAGGCTGACTGAAGTGGTTTGGTTCAGGTTAGCTTCAGTTTTGGTCCTGGTTGAATTCATGAAACTTCCCTCCCATCCGAGTTGGGAGTTGAACCCGACTTCTCATTTTCGACATTTTAGACGCTCGGTCAAGCTGTTGAACACCTGCAGATCGTTGTGTTGTTGCTATGGTTACTGCCCTCTTCAATCTAAATAAGTGAATGTGGCCTCATGTTAATCATGTTAATGTTTTTACCTATATAACCCATATTTACCCACATTAATAGAATATTTTATACAGTGAGAGATCCTCTGTTCCACATTTCTTTTTTTTTTTGGTTTTTGAACTAATGGGGGGAAAAATTAGCCACATTTAGCTTAGCAGTCAGTTTTTCATGTTTGTTAAACTCAGTGTAACATCTGCATCACAGATACAATAAAAAACTTAAGTAAGTGACTTATTTCACTTATTTTAAGAAGAGAGAATGAGGGGCAAAGGGGTTATGAAAAATCTTATTCATGGCGCTACAGGGTCGGGGTGGAGCGCTTCTTTAAGACGTGAACGCAGCAGAGTAACAGCCAAAACAGAAGGAGCAGCAACATGGAGACCAGAGTGAAACCAAACTACACCAACTCTGTCTGAGAGAGAGAGAGAGAGAGAGAGAGAGAGAGAGAGAGAGAGAGAGAGCAGATGGAGGACAGTACAGTACCACAACAGAAAGATTTCGCTGTGACGTTACAGTGGAGAAACAGGGACATTCAGTAACCACTCCAAGGGGTTTGGGGATGATTGTGTAGAAAAATATAGGTCCGTTTTTCTGTTTCTGACATCAATCATATCTGAGAAAAAATAATTGATCATTAGATGAACCAATCGTCAACTGAGGGAGAGAAGATTTAAAAGCAGTGAGGACAGTCTGATGTGAGAAAACCTTCAGTCTGGTCACAGCATCACGTCATCCGTGAGTCAAACACATGATGGTACATTTTAAAACACAACACAAGTCACCGAGAGACTAAATGAGACCAGATCCTCCAAACTTCACAGATACTGAAAGGTGAAATAAAGACGTTTTGGAAATGTAACGTCCTGGAAGTGATGAAGAGCCAAATACACTCTGGCTGTTACCATGAAGGAGTTTATATACAAACCAAACCCCCAACATGTGAACACTGATGCTGCATTCAGGTCATATCGGAAGAAAATGGAACAGGATTACATCTCTACTGCAACAATCAGCCAGAAACCAGCTGCAGATATCATGAACTCTGAATTCATGAACACTAAGAGGCAGACATGAAAGGTCAGCAGCTTGTATTTACGATATGACCTGAACGCCTCGTACTGTACATCCCATTTCAGTAACTTTTACTCTAATGGACATTAAGAGAAGCCTGACTAAGACATGTAGGATATGCTTTAACATCAACCTGGGTAATGACGTGTATCGAGATGCTGCTTAAAAATAAGAGATAATATTAAAGGAAAATTCCAACATATTTATACTAATTTAAACCTCGAACTGGTGGCTCACATTGTGTGGAGTTTTTGCTGTTTGATATATTTTAAAACATTGTTTTTTTTTGTTATTCTGGGGCTAACAAGCCAAACATAAAATCAGTTATGTCACAGAGATTTTCAGAAGCCACAATGACGTAAAGATTAAAAACAATCTTAAACAGAAGTGTGAGCTGTCTGGTTTCAGTGTTGACCCCTTACAATAAAATGGACTGTTTGCAGTGAAGTGAAACACACAGAGAGAGTGTCTGCTCTGTGTTCATCACATCTGAAAAACAGAATTACAGCCTGAAACAACAAAACACCACTGGAAATGCAACGTATGTTGGCAGTCTCAGTTTTTAAATTGTGTTCACTTTTTTTTTTTTTTTAGGGTGGAATATTCCTTTAACGGCAGACCCTGCACAGTCAAAATGCCCGTTTCCCCCTAAAATACCAGCGGATGGAGGCGAGCTGAGGTGGCTCTGTTAAACTGGAGCTCAGCGGTTTGGTTTCTAACATCCTGAAAACACCAACTCTGCTCTGGTTTCCCAGAAATCCTCCGGCTGAGCTGCAGAACGACAAAACCAACTGAAATCTGTTGGTTAATCGTGACAGATTAGTTTCAGCTTTTCATGAATCAAAAGACATTAAGAAACCTTTGTCAGAAAGATTTTTACACAAATTACAGCCTGGTGCAAAAGACTGTCTGATGTCTGACGCTGCAGCTCAGCCAGGAAACCCAGAATTCAGCTCACCTCTGCTGGAGGAGGACAACGTCTTTAAACAGTAACCATGGCAACAGTTATGAGCCCTGATATGGTTTCTGGTGTTTTGAGTCCAGTTGGAGCAGAACCAAGCAGAAGATTTCTAACATCAGAGAACAGCTCATCTCTCAAGAACATTAAAAAAAGAAAAAAGTCTCCATGTATTGTTGTTTGTGGTGAACTGTGATATGATCGGTGAGTCAGCCCTGTAATTTAACTGCTGCATAATATGACAACTTGTCAAAATGTGATCACACGTCCCTCTGAACTGTCTGAAAATGTAACAAATCCTGCTCATGTAATAAAATCCTGGATAATTACAGCAGAGTCTCACTTTTAAAATCTGATTATGTCATAATGTTAACTGATTAACAATAACATGGAAGAGTCAGAATGTGATCAGTTAAGAATAAAGTAATAACACATTGATGTGATCATGTGATGTTAGGATGTTACCCAGCAGTTTATCACATGAACAGATTCTGTTACACTCTGTTTGTTAAAGTGACCTCACAGCTGCAGATTCCTTCCTGTTTCAAATATTTAACTTTCGTTTTTAAATTCTTGAATGTGTGGATGTGCTACGAGTCGCTCAGCAGAGCCGCAGGTCATTCAGCTGCCGTAACTGTCGGCCATGTTGGCTGCTCTGCGGCCGTTCCTATGGTAACTGGCGATGCTCGCTTGTGTGATGCAGTGAGGTCACCGGTCCAAGCTTACAGGCAGAAGCCAGACTGACCACGGTGTTCCTCACTGCCTCTGATCCGACCAGCTCAGCTGGTTCAGCATCGCAGTCCAGGCTCTGCTTCTGACTGGGAGGGGGAGGGGCGGGGTTATCTGGAATGTCTTGGTTTGACCCTTGACCTCTACTTTCAGAGTCCAACACTCAGGTCCCACTCAGACTTAAAACATCAGGCAGACAAAGGCAAAAATAACACAAGTGAAAGAAAAAGAAAGCATGGCACGATTTGCATCTTAACAATAATAATCTGTCTGACTCGGTCAGTGTTAAACTCTCACGTCTTCAAACTCTACCTACACAGCTAGTGAGATGTGAACAGAGGTTTCATTGCACAGTAACTCAGATGAAGAGCAGGCCGCCGTCAGGCCGGAGCCATATACATGTAAAGAAACTACCTCAGTAACTCGGAGCGCTTGATTTGTCCTACCTGGTAGGGCAGGCGGGCGGGAGTAGCACTTTTAGGATTCAGTTGGTTCCCGTTGGCGCCAAGCAACATCAATCAGACCCCCGTCAAAATAAATGTAAAGCTATTTGCAGGCCCGGGCAGCCCGGGCCAAAATGGAGCTGAACACACTTCAAGTATTTGAAAAAAACAAAACAAAAAAAAAAAGATGAGGAGAGCTTGATATATCTTATCCTGAAAATATTGTTTACACATGGGGCTGTCTGAGACACTGGCAAGATAAATCAAGCGCACCTAAAAGCACTTCAAACAGCTCAAACTATTTTCTAAATATATTTGTATGTTTGTGGTCAGTTCTGTCCATATGAAACGTTCTAGATGAGAAAAACAACCGGCGAGGAGAGGACGATGATGTCACAGCCGCTCGGAGCCGGCACACGCTGAGTACAAGTCGGAGACAGTCAGGCTGTTTTCACTGTCGGCCATGTTGGCTCCACGGGTGTTGCTATAGAAACCGCTTATCCGTGCCACAGCCTGAAAAGTTGCTAAAACTGAACTTTGATAACTCTGCAGTGAGTTTGAGTGTCCAGTACATCACAGACTGATCTACACACACACACACACACACACACACACACACACACACACACAGGGATCCTGATCAGCAGCAGGAGCGGAGCCTCCAGGCAGAAACAAACATCAAACATCCTGAAGCTGCTGTGTCCAAAATAAAAACACGCGCAGTCCCAGCCTCACCTCTCCAGCGACGTATCCCAGAATCCCGAGCGGCTCTGGTGCTGCCGTCCTCTCCTCTCTAAAAGGTTTGGGTTAAAACAGTCCAGTTGTGACGCACACGGGCTCGGCTGTGGGGCAAATCCAACACGCCCTCAGCTGACCTCCTTCACTGCTGCTCCTGTATGAGGAGCGTTAGATATCGGCGCCTCTGCGGGCCTCAGGGGCGGAGTCAGAGGCCTGCAGAAACAGACTGAGGGAAAGGGGGACGGGCGGGGCGACTTCTCATCTTTAGGCAACAATCACACTGGCAGCCATTTCAGAGCGCTAGCTAGCAACAAGGCTAATGATTACTGTTCCACCTCCACACACTGGACTGTTTGCCTGCTGAACCAAAGAATCACCTGCAGGCCCGTCTGAAACCACTGGGGGGCGTTTGTTTACACCTGCTGCAAAGGTGAGACTGCATCATCATTTCCACCAATCAGGTCTCTGAACTGTTTCAGGAAGTGTTTGGAAAAGGACTGAAGTCGTGAAATCACTGGAGGAGCTTTAACAACAAACTCATCAATTCAGTTTCACTTTTATCATTTTTTTTGTGAGATCTGCACACTGACGACAACAAAGAGGAGATCATCACATCAAATTTGACTTCCCGCCTCCGTCTGCCAGTGTGATCGCCGCCTGACTTGCTTCTGTCTGGATTAAAGGAAAAAAAAAGCTGAACGACGTTGGTTTATCCTGAAGTGGGTGGGGCTAGCAGGGGAGGGCTCGTGCTGAGGCTGTGATTGGCCGCGCCGGCTGTCGGTCACATGCTGCTGTCCTGCAGGAGCGGCTCGATGTCCTCCGCGTCACTGGTGGGCGTGGCCAGAGGGTTTGCACTCTGAGCGTGTGCGGCGGAGGCGCTGCTGGACTTGTGGGCGGAGCACGTCTTGATGTCGGCCAATCGGTGGTGCTCGGGGATGAAAATGGCGACCAGCAGAGCCAAGAGCACGGCGCAGGCTCCGAACAGGAAGGGAGGGCCGGGAATCACCGACTTCTGCAGGAGGGTGAGGGGAGGGGGCAGAGTGAGGAGGCCTGCGGTCCTGTGTGTGTGTGTGTGAGTGTGTGTGTGTGTGTGTGTGTGTGTACCTCAGTACTGGGCGC
>OMLF01051227.1:6364-16882 GCA_900302615.1 Holocentrus rufus
GGGGTGGGGTTCATCTGCATAGATCCACAGGACTCAGATCATGAACAGCTGGATATCAAAAGGACGGTATACAAGTATGAGCATTCCTATAACAATGGCAATACATCCGCTGCTGTCTTCAAGGGAATGTAGGTCTGTTCTCCTCAACACAGTTCTTTCAGAAAACAAAACCAAAAAAAAAAAAAAAAAAAAAAGAAAAAAAAAAAAGAAATCAACACATCACAAGTATATCAAGCAAAAGGGAGCAGAGAGTAAATGGGAGAGGGCTAAAAGTCTACGAACTGTATCTTGAAAATCCAGAGGCGAGCGTAGACTTGACTTCCTTATCTCATCCCACTCTGGTGTAAATAAGAAGAGCAATCGATGGTCATGGTGATGTGAGGTAAGGTTAAGCTGTTAAAAACGCTGAGGGTAGGGATGCACCGATACCATGTTTTCACCACTGGGAACGATTTGCCAGTGAAAACAAGTGCTGAAGTTTAAGGATCGGCCCAAACTGTACAGATCCAATCCATTAACTTTTTACTAAAGACATAAGGGGGGTCTTAGGACAGAAATGATTGAGATATAATTCGTTACAAAGATCTAGCATCCTATGGGTGAAGAAGGCAGAAAATCAAGGTGATTTTTGGTAATTACACGTTGCTCTTGGTATCAGATTTAACTACAGATGAAATTCTCGCACTGATTATGTTCTTGCATCTGCCCGATATCCGATACCAGTATCAGTGCATTCCTAGCTGAAAGGGGAGTGAGAACTCTTCTCGTCCAGATGTCGATCGATGCGCACTAGTGGCAGAAGTCGTAGAAAACACAAGAAAATCGGATGAATCAGCCCTTGAAAACTCCTCTCACTAATGCTGATACTAACACAGCCCTTTGCTAGTCTGTGAAAGATAGAGGTTGATCAACTACTCTAAGGGTGATTTAGGAATCAGTGGTTGGCTGATTGGTTGGCTGGCCACTTGCACCAAGGCTACTACAAACCTTTTTACTGACGCCAAGGAATGGAATTGCCAGGAAGTAGGACAATAACACAGCGGCACTGGTTTTTCTATATTGCTCCACTGACTGCCAGTATCTGCCTCACCAGACTTAGAGGCACTCAAAAGAACCAGGGTTTTGGCTTCACGCAACTGCCCTCTCTGTGCAACAGGTAGCCAGGGCACCAAAACACAGGCATCCCCTGGCTTTCCCGCAGTGCAACAGCTCTAAAGTCTCACCATGGCATTGAGACAAGTCACTGGGCAATGCAGAGAGAGAGCGCACCAGCTGCCTGTCTGGAACATCAACGCTACCATCTGAGGTAAAATGAACTTTGCTGAACCCTTCAGAACCAGAGAACATTCACACACATACACGCACGCATGCAAACACACGCTCGCAAACAGTGGGTGCACCTGTTCTAGTACTGCTAAGTGGTGGTGGTACAAGCCAAGTCTGACCTCTTGGCGTGTGGCCTCTCTACTCAAGACAGTTTGACTCTGTGAGCTCGGTGCAGAGGCAAAACCAACTTCTGCAAGCACGCAGTCATATTGCGAACCGTCGCTACCTTCATATACACCTTCCCTTGATAACTCCTTAGAAGAGTAAGCAAGCCAGTCTCAGAGCACTTAAGGTCCTAAATTGTGTAAGCATGTACCTTTGTAGGGGGCTGAGAAAGGTCTAGAGTGACAAAATACAAGCTGAACATCAGAATATAGAAGAATCACATATATTTTTGTTTTTGCGAGAAACGAGACCACATGGATCATAGGTTAACTTCTGGCTAGTCCTTGTAGGCCCTCAAGCAGGAACTATTATCACATACAAGGTAGTAAGATGCCTCTGTACTCTAAGGTGTCGGGGAGCAGGAACTGGAATATAGTTGATATGTCAAAACATTCTGGCACCTGAAAAAATGCAGCAAAAACCTTAAAGGTAATGATGAGTGAGAGCGCACACATGGCAACGATGTCTTTTTCCGCATGAAATCTTTCCCTCTGACACGCCATCCATACACCCTCCAGAAGGTCACGAACAACTTGGAAGGGAAGGGCAGAAGGAAGGAAGGGGAAGCTGAAAGAGAAGGAGGGACAATATGCTAGAAAACATTTGGGTGGAATAGAAACAATGAGCAGGTTTCAAGTGGCAAGAGGTCAGTTCTTAAGGGGGTGGTTCTCCAACTTCTCCGTCCGGTCGATGTCCAATCCCAGCACCCTAAGCTCCAGTTAAAACCCTCCCACTCCCTGTGGTTGATGGTTCATTGGCGGCAGATTGTAGAGGCATTTCCAGCATGTCGTGCCAGATGTGTCCCTGGCAGCCACGACATTGCAAAAGCCATAAGGAAACTATTCCTCTCGAAAGACATCATTCTTTACAAGCTCCGTCTTCGATTCAACCCCAAGGTTCACTCCTCGTTAGACGCACTCTCCTCCGGCGAGAAAATGGCGGCCACGCCCACCCACGTGGAATTATGTGAGACCGAGATGATGATAACAGTGTGTAGGAGGACGAGGGCCAGCAGGCAGATCTTCAGACGCCCGCTGCACAGTCTGGGGGTGGCGGCGGAGGTGACCGAGGCCCCCTGTGGGTTGCAGGGGGAAGCTGTCCTTTTTAGGGTCCCGCCTGAAGGGTTGTCCATTTTGGAGTCCCATCGGACGTCGCAGCACTCCGCCTCGCTGTCTGATGGATGCTTTCCCAAAAGCCCTGCCAAGAAGAGAAAATAAAAGGTAAAAATGACAATTTCCCTGTTGTTTGTATGTACTTGGAACTTCAGCTCTAACTACATGAGTTTTTGACAGCTTATATCAATACTGACATTTTTAGAATGAAGTTGCAACCACTACTTTGTGCTGATATTCACTATCTTAAAATTTGACTATTTTCATGGTTAAAACTGCAAAATGAGAGTGCTGAGTCTTCATTTTGCTCTCAGTAGGGCAGGAAAGTGTCTGAAATAGGTTTTAAACCTACAGTTCCCCAATGAAACCATTACAAATTAAATTCTTTTAGCTGGGTTGCATAACCTGATCCATTCTCAATCTGGGCGACTTTTCACATCTTTTACCTTCATATACCAAAGTTACTTACAACTTCCTTGCCTGGGTGCAATCTAATGGGTCAATGGAAAAAAATTAACCCCAAATGCACCCAAAGCATATCTTTTTCAGCATAGCAATGCTTACTGTGTAATCAGAGATGTCTGTAAGAAGATGTAAATTAACAATGTTATGGCTTTCTTGTACATTTCAATGATACATTGGCCCTTGTGTTTAGCACTTTTCTTGTGTACATTTCCATGTTTACCTACCTTGTTAACCTCCTTGTTTAGTAAAGGTATCTGTCTACATGCCTCCCTGTTGTGCAAATTAAATAAATCTATATGTCATTTCACAGTGAGCATCAATATGTTGCTGGGGTTGATTTTTGGAAGATGTAAGCAGTTGTATAGTAAAGCAACTATGGAGGTTTTGGTCGGAATTGATCGCTACGATGGAAAATGATGGGAAAAGGCTGAAAGTGGACAGAGTTCTGCTTTAAGGCATGGTGAGACATCTTTCTTTGCAGGTTTTAATCCTGCTCCAAAGCTGGTTGACTAAAATACTGCCACACCATGCTGGATTGATTTGTATAGCTGGGGTAACGGGGCATCAGGGAGCAACCACCATCATATTGGAGGTGGACAACGCTGACTGGCCGATATCTGATTTCTAATAAAAGGCCAAAATTGGCCTGATAACTCGGCAGACTGATACATTAGTCTAATCCTATTTGTAACAACTCTGCAGGAGAAATGTTAGGGCTGGGAGGAGGGAAATCAGTTGAATGACGTTTGAGAGACAGTTGCAGCTAAGTGAAGACAAGATCTGTTAATAACGACGATCAAAGGTTGTATTGAATTGTGTGATCTCAGCACAGTGATGGTTATCTCATCAAGTCCGGTCCTACTATTGGACAACCTTCAGTCTTGTAGATGGAGCAAACCCACTGGCCTTCTCTCTGTAGCTCTAATCATGATGTGGAGGGACAGGCCAGACACAGTGACCCTCAGCTGAACTCAAATAAAAGTCCATGACCATAGAGACAGTGACGCATCGCTGCATCACTTAATGATTCTGGAAGTCTTGCTTGCCAGTGTTTGAAAGGAGCTGTCACTGCACGGAGCAAGAGAGGGGAACTACACTGCACGAGTAAAACCTGAACTGAACTGAACAGAGAATGGAGTCGAACTAAATGAGAACAGATGCAGATTTAAAAATTTAATTGTCATTTACCCAGGCAGTGTCGCTGACATTTAAATATCTCACTTTCAAGAGAAACCCACCTTGACACCACATTTAAAGGCAGTGCACATTAAGAAAGTCACAGCCAAGTTCATATAAAAGGTAAAACTTAGTGAATTTTTTTTAATAAAGACCTAAAAACGTAGCAATGGAAGACAAACAAGATCAATGGACAACATAGGTATTGGCTGAAGAACTGTAGGCCACTTGATGTTGAGTGCGCCTGAAAGCCCCACAGGATCATTTTAAGATATACACAGTGATGTAATGGCACTCATCTCTACCAGAGAACTTGCTTGCTGGCCAGGGGCCAGTGGCTGGATCCTCTCAGCTCGAGTCCTTGGTGATTACAACTGAATAAACTGCAGTAAATATGAGAGACAAGCCAAATTCAATTTATCAATGCATTGTAAGAACGTCCTTGTCCTAACTCAGCCCTTCTCCCGCAGGCCACTAGATGTCATCAGAAAACCTTTGAAAACACTGTGTCATTTTCCTGAAAGAATACCACACAAGAGAGACAGTGAAACGTATTCTGGATGAATTTCTCTATTATTCACCAATACAATGGATGTAATCAACCAATTTTGCTGTGAAACTAGGGTGGGCACTTAGCATAGGCACCCGGTTTGGATGTTAGCGCAAAACGGGGCGGGCGAGAGTGGATATATTGGAGTATTTAATAACAAATAAAATACAATTCATGTAAACCACTCGTCGTCAATTCAAGTTCAGCTCAGTGAAAAAAAAAACAAAAATGGCAGCGAACTGGAAGGTTTTCTCCACAGCAGTAATGAAATTCCAGGCAGCATAAACACCCACACACGCACACATGCAAACACAGGCGTCTGCACTTATCTGCTGCTGTTGTAAACATAATGGAAAAACCTGCAGAAGTCAACTGAGCTGGCTCTTTTGAGGGGCGACAGCTTGACAGCGAGTCCATATTGACCTGTGCAGATGAAGCTGGGGCTGCCGCCGTGGATCAGGTCGTCGTTATCGGGCAAGATGAATGGACAGCTCTGCTGGACCTCCAGGCAGTACTGGTGGCACGGCACCTTCTTCTGACAGGACTGCTGGGTGGTGGGGAAATACTGAGCACACAGCCAGGGCTTATAGGCCATCTGGGAGACGAGAGGAGAGGAGAGGAGAGAAGAAAAGAGAAGTCAGACCATACAGTTAAATGGGCCTTCCTTAAAGATCCAGTCAAGGTTGCCTGTTTGGCGCTGACTCTCGGACATACCTCTGACAATAGATTTGTACAAGAGAACGTTTAAAACCTCGTTTTCCATGTGAGAGACAAAACAGCTAACGGCCAGCCAAAGAACAATTCCCCAAAGCCAATGGAAAAAAGTATACAAGTGTTATTCCTAAATGAGACATCAGCCATCTGAAAGGCTGACTGAAAAAGACTCTGACAAAGTGGCTGCTGCTAAGAAAGGAAACCTCACTGCGGAACTGCAATATGATTTACCTGTAATTGTTAGACATTTGCCAGCAAAGTAATACCATTTTAAAGGATACAATTGCCTGTATTTTTGAAGCACTGAACACTCAACATCAGATAACAGCGTTTTTTCCAAAATGGATACATAGCACTTCATGAATTAATGAAGACAAGGTTTCAGCCAAGGCTCGTCTGCTGGAGGCAGCAGAACCATGGTCATACCTGATCAATCTCGCCTTGCAGCCTTAGCTAACAAAGTAAATGACACCAAATACAGTAAGAACATTTACTCCTTTGTGAGAGACGTTAAGCATAAGAATCCATTGGTAGCGGTGGTGTTATGTAGGAAGAAAAAATGATGTTTGCCTACCTCTATTATTAGGCTACAGCATGGTTGAGCAGGTCCTCATAATTGGTACCTAAGGATGTAATGAGGATGAACCCACTTAAACTCAATCCACTCACCTTTGATTGGTGGACTAATTTATCCACCTCTTCAAGCTGATATAATTCATCATAGTATGTAGCGACTGAGGTACGTTGCATGAAAATACAGGTTTTTCGAGAAAAATACATTTCAATACATTTGCGTTGCTTGTTGTTGTCCTTACAGTAACAGATGCCTGGATTGAACTTTTTACCAACCTTTATTTTAGCAGTGCATCACTGGTTTACCTCCTGTGGTGTCTAGCAAGTTTCTGGTGCTTAGTGTCATTGTTCTCAACAGGATTGACAGCCTGTCTCTCTGTGTCAAACAAACCTTCACCTGGCACTCTTGACTCAGGTTAAACTATTATTAAATATTCAATCATCTTGAGAGGACAGTGAAAAGAAAGATTATACTCTATATACTCCATAGCTAGAACTCAAGCTGATGGGAGCTTTCATACCAGTCATCTTTGGGGCAGTTTATTTGAAGCACTTCCTTATTTAGCTCGATTTGCTTGACCAGGTAATGCTGTCTCAACTCAGGTGCCACCAAATAACCACAAGCTTGAAAATGTAGCTCTTGCTCTTCCTCTGCAGATACAACGCAAGAACAGTTTACTCAGTGTGAGAATCTAATCCGAATCAACAACAGGAAATGATCCCAAAACAGAAGGCTTATGGGTATAAGGAGACAAAATTCTGACATCTGATAGCCAGCTGCTTGGAAAGCCTAGCATAACAAAATGAAGTCTGGAACGATGCTCATATTCAGCTTCACGTGTCCCTGACAAAGAAGATTCATTTTGTTCAAATAAAGTTGTTTGGGCTCCCCAGCTTGCTGCCAAAATCTGTAACCCAGCAGGACGACAGGTCACCAAAACTGTGTCCAATGGACCAGCAACGCATGAGTCCATGTGATTTTTGTACATAAGCCCTAGTTTGCTTACAATTAGGCGGCGTGCCACAGTAAAGTAAACTTTTCCACTCTGGCACAAACAAAAGAAAGTCTGATCACACCTTAAGTAGTCACAGTAGAAATAATTATCCTGGGTAATTCAATGGGAAACTCCAAAGACTAATACTAACAGACTTGGGGGTTTGATTCCCACTGCACTCATGACACTGTAAGGGGTTTGGATAAAATCATCAGCTGTTACGTCACACATTAGCAAGGCTGAACAAGTCGTCAACCAATGTCACATCACGACACGAGTACAGCAGAGCAAGGCCTCATTTAAACCGTGTGCAACCCACACAAGGCTACACTATTGTCCGCATCAGCACCTTGGACAGCTCACGTAAACGACAGTAATGGCTCCTGTCCACTGTTATGGGTTGGTACAAACACTGGATGGGAACATTCCTCCCACTGGGCCTGGGTTTTTTGACAAAAGTCAGTACAAAGTGAGAAACAGTCACAAAATTGATGCTCCTTTGAGTGTGCAATTTGAGAAAAGTCAAAAGGGTGGTAAAATAGGCAAAATATTGTGCTCTTCAGCGATGAAAGGTTCAAAGAGAGTCATTTCGCTGGCTGACATCTCAAAGTTAATAGAGAAACAACAGCCATTACTCAGTCATGAATCACAGACACAACAAACTGTGCCAATTAGCGCCAATCAGGTAAGTGCAATAATTCTACACAGTTCGGCAATAGAGGAATTTTCTGAAACCTAAAGCAGTATTTAGCAGTAAATACAAACTGATTTCAGTTGATAATCTGTGACATGTTTATATATGTTGTTTTGTTTCTCTCTGCTGATTGATACATCCTTCATTCAACATATATCCAGTTCATGCTAATGTGAGCATTTGGTGTGAGGTGGCTCTTCCCTGGGAAAACATGCTCTTGATGTACAGGAAATAACTGATGTGTTTTTTGTTTGGAATAAAAAGAAGAAGAAAAGCTGGGTAGCATGAGCAGCGATGGCCGCCACGGCTCAACAGGCAAAGAAAAGAGCGCGGCCTACAGAAACCGCAATTCCACGAGGAAAGAGACGTCACAGTCCCGCCCACACTGCTTGATTGACAGGCGATCTCTGGGAAGAGCAGTGCAGAGACGCCACAGCATTGAGACCTAAAATTAGAGGCGATATAAGAATTTGGAACTTGCAGATTACCACTTTAACGATCCCTTGTGATATAGGGAGACAATGTATAGCTGGGATGTTAGAAGAGCGGTGCTATGCCCCTCTTTTAAGAACAGGCTCATAATTTTAAACCTTTTAGACCTTTAAGTCCTTTCCAGGCCTTCTAAATGCAGAGAAAACACACTGGCTCAGATTTTTTCCTGTTTGGACAGCCATGAAATGAGGAGGGAGTGGACCCAAATGTTTTATGTTGCCAAACCCGAAAACCTGAGGTGCTATGTGTCTGGTAGGAGTCACATCCTCCAAACAATCTATCCTGCTCTCTAGGAAATACCCTCATCCTTTACAAAAGCTCTCTTAATGCAGCGCCAACCAAAAACCTATTAACGATGAGGCTCAAACAGCATTCCCTCTGTGGTTTCAGTGCTTTGACAACACATCAGTTTTCTAGCACAGGTTGCGGCGGTAAAAATGCTTTCCATCAGATTACCCTCATGATAAACGCATCCATTCTAACCATGGCAACTACACCTTCCTCTTGGTATTTTAGAGGGACATTTGGATAAATCACGGCTTGATGTTAGCTCCCATTGCTCTGGCACCGGTGTTGTTGCAGCGCCGGTGCACCACTGCTGAGCGAATACAGAGGAAAAAAGGCTGGCTTAAGTCCAAGGTGAAATCGCTCAGATCATTGATTACATTTGGGTTGGTGTTTTAAGAGTTGAGGGAGTCGGAGGTATTAAATATATGGCGGGGGGATTTTTCAGGGCTCTGTGCGGCAGCTGCAGCTCGCCACAAATGGCTGTTGTTTAATTCACGATGATTTAGCATAAATGCTTGCCAATGGTGAGATAATCTGTCTAGGGATGCCGCGGCTATCAAAAGAGAACCAAAACAAAACGATCCCAGTCAGACAGGAAATCTGGGTCCTCCTGAAGATGTGTGCTGGCAGTTGCCAAGGTAACGGCTTTTTCTGCTTTTCATTAGAGCTCAATGGGTACTGCCCCACTCTCTGTTTTTCTGTTTATGTGTATGTGTGCGCGCATATGCACGTGTCAAATGTGTATCCGACTGCGTGCGTGTGCGTGTGTGTGTGTGCTCAGCGTGAAAAGGGAAGCGTATGAGAGCAAATTGAGTTAGTCAGGAAGCAGGCCTGGAGTCTGATTTGATCAGTCTAATGTGTGATCAGTGTGAATGGGAACCTGGCACTCAAAAAAGCCTCTGTCGCCATGCAGCTTAGTCTGCTTCAAACAATGTCATGAAGCACAGAGACACAGGCAGGAAAGACATCGCGCTGCCAAGCGTTTCCGCAAGGGCTTGATACGTGAAACCGATTTTAGCCCCCCGCCTGGAATCTGACCGCAGACACCGAGTCCAAAACACTGGGAACGCGGCTTTGAAATCTCATCATGATGCTCGCAGACGATTTTAACAGATGAAACGAACAAAGGATCATGACTTACAACGCTGACCTTGGATTCACCTGCTTTCATTTCATGCCAGGTGGTCCTTATGTTGTGGACATTCATATTTACATTCACATATGTTCTGTAAGAGCATTATTATTCAAAAAGCACGTCCCAAAACTCAAATAAGCCGTCTCTACTAGGGATGTGCAAGAGTCAATTAGTTGACTGGTCGGTTTGAAGAAAAGCCTATATTTAAATTAGACTGTACTTGATAGGATTATGAATGAACTTTCTTGGCTGTGTTAATAATGAAAAAGCATAAACAGATTTTGGGGTAGAGTGCCTATCAGTTGCTTCTTCATTTGAGATAAAGGGCAAAGAGAAATGTGGAAGATCTTTCTGGTTTATTTCGTCTTCTGTGCTCGTGTTACACATGGATCTGCAGGCAATGACACAACCTTAATCATCACAAAACAAGATGCATGTAGTCCTGCAGAGGTGATGACATCAGGCTAATTCTAAGATGTAATTGGCTGATCTATGTGTCACACGGTAATGCCATTTCCTTCATTTTTGAGATTAAAAAATGATGCCTTCCCAAATATTACAGGCAGATGTTGCATGAATTTCAGTGGTTAAAAAAAGAGGAAGAAATCAATAAGTCTAGACAAATATTCGGATTAGTCAATTATTCTGGCCCTTCTCTTCTTTTCATAAGCAGATATTTTGCAGCCTAAAAACATATTTAAATCCTGATGTTCAAAGTCTCGGGAAGCAATAACTGATGGCTGCCATTAGATGCTCCGTCAGATTTGAAGTGTCAGCAGTACTGGCATCGGAGTTTCACCACTCTGATGGCTAATGCTGCGATTATATAAGAG
>OMLF01051227.1:26143-41148 GCA_900302615.1 Holocentrus rufus
TAATTTTGCCGACTTTCTCCTAATTTTTATCACCAGCTCCCAGTGTGCTCCCTGTTCCCTGTCATTGTGCGATCCCCCTGGGATAGACTACCAAGTCGCCAGCCACTTCTTCTAACTTGACACTAAAAGGTTTTAAAGCTATATTTTACGGCACTTATTGCATAAGAAACGTCCAAAACAAATGTTCTAAACATTTACCTGTATATCAATTTCTAGTACAAATACAAAGGCACAAAAGGCAGCTTCCACAACCGTGAGGCTTCTCGTTCCAGCTGTGGTCACCGATGACACAAACCAATGCAATGATATTTCGAGTACTGCAGTCAACACGGTGGCCTTGAAAATTGAACTGCTCTTATTGCCACGAAATGTATTTGAGACAGATTTGGGCTGTTCTTGAGTGTGAAAGACCATCTATTAAGGATGAGATTCAGGCAGCCAGGACTGAGGTTTCCCATTTCACGGCGGCTATTAAAACAGAACTAGACCCCGCGAGCATCGCCGCTGAAGAGATGGGAGAGGGGCCGCTCTCAACTCAGGTGGCCACTCGGCAGATCAAATGTGAGGATTTGGAGAGGAGGTCACAGAGGAATTATACCAAGAATGTGGGTGTACCAAAGGGCCTGGCACTTGTTCTGCAGCCTCCATCTCTGCTTTACTCATACTAGATGAGGCCGTTCTCCTCACCTTATCATAGTGGACTCTGCGACCGGTGTCAAGGCCAGGCGACCCGGCATGCACTGCTGCTGCATGTCTCAATTATTTCAGCGACTCTGCGGATAAAAGCGATGATGGGAACGACCGCCTCTGTCTACCCGCACTACAAAGCTAATGTAGCCTGAGCCCAGGCAAATTGCATTCGCATCAGACAGCAGCTGCGAAGGATGGAGTGTGTCCATTTTGCCATTCTCCACCAGGTCCACCTCCACATAGTGTTCATTTTGACACACAGTTTTGGATTGGGTCTAGTTTGAGTCTTTTGCCACAGTGTGACTAATAGTTCTAGTCACGTTTTAGTCGTTTCATCTTGATTTCGTCCAGTTACTGTTATGTCGACTAAATTTCTGTTTGCATTAGCCTACTCAGTGTCATTTTAATTCAGTCTTAGCTCAGTCATTCTATTTATAGACATGTTATTGCTTGGTTGCATTACACATGATACTCTCTATAGCCTTTAAAGAAATACTCCAATGTTTTGGGCACTATCCCTTTTTCTGACTTACCCAGACTGAGACAAGATGTTTGATGCCATTTTCACCTCTGTACATCCACCGGTTTGCTCTCCTATGGGTAGCATTTTGTGTTAGCTTAGCATAAAGACTTGATGTCACAGGAGAAATTAGCCTAGATCTGTCAAAGTGAAAACATAATCCTTACAGCATCTCTGAAGGCGTCTTTTTTACACAATTAAATACACAATGCACAATACACAATGTATTTGAAATAAATGAATTAAAAAACAAAAAAAGAGTAATTTTAGGGAAATTAGATGGTAGGAACTATAAGAACTATAACACGTGTCCATAAAATGACCCTCGTTTTTTATGATGTTCTACATCAGTGTGTTACTATGGCATAAATATCTTACGCCTTTCATTTATAGTTTTGGCTGACAGGCTCGCACAGCAATATATGTTTTGATGTAAACAAAATGCATGGCGTTGACCAGCACTTAATATTACTGATGGGATCATAATTTCCTCCCTCTATATCAGAAGTAGCCTACTATTGCTCAGTCAAAAAACAGAGGAGTAGCTGGTGGCTGCATCTTTCATACCTTTTTGCTGCTGGAGCATTTTATTGGCGGGCCGGATAGACAGAGACAGACAGGAATATTCCATTTATTTTGATACTCTATAGCTATGGCACAATATCAAAGGTGCATGTAAACATCTCATCCAAAATGAGGCCTTAGCCAGGATTATGGCCAACAGTGTACTTTATCCAGACTCACAGGTGAACTCTGCCTGCTTGCGAATTTTGGTCATAATTCCTCTCTTTACTACATCATTTCTGGGCCAGACTGAAGTTAATGTTAGCTCCACTTTGAGTACTCTCAGCTGTGTTGTCACGTGTTGAACAAAGTGCACAATTATGTTTCAAAAAGGACTGTGGGTTGCTGGGATAGACACCACTGATTACCTCACTGCAAGTCTTTCAAGAACTCGTATTCCACCCAATATTTTATTTTCTCTTGCTACAAATATCTAGCTCAGAGCAAGGGAACAATCATCCAGAGCACAAGTTTTTTTTTGATGTTCTATCATTCATAAGATGACCTTAGGTCACAGAGTAAGATAAAGCTAAGATGAATACATCAAGGATTGGCAATGGATTGAATTGATGGAATGGAATTAAATAGAAATTCCTTGCAGGTTTCCTGTGTTTTTAAATGACCCTGATATTTGGCAATTTAAAATGAAGCTTCTTGGAAGATATGCAGTGTCTCGCTGCTGCAGCGCTGTCTAGCTAAGGAGGGCTGAGCCTAAAACTCTTAAATAAATAAATGAAAATCCATAACTCCTTAAAATGTGTTTATTTACAATGAGTCCAAAGTCAAGATGAATACAACCATATCTGCTGACCAAAAGGGACCCGGGAGGAGCTTTTTTACAGTATTTGAGAAACACTGCGTAATTTGACTACAGAGTTAATTATACCTTGTAAGTACTATGCATACATTATATAAAAGCAGTACTACCTCAAATTATTTCCTTCATGATGCTGCAAACAACTTTTTTACTCCCTTTGTACCTTTATTTACTGGTATACTCCAATAGCTTACAGTTCAGCAGATAAATTTTTTTCTTTCAAATGCAATGTGAACAAATTTTATTGAGATTATTCACTGCTGCCTAGTAACAAGTACATAAAAAACATTAATTTTTTTTTTTTTTTTTGCATATAGGTTAGTCAGCTACTTAACCTTGACTGACACATTTATTGTGGAAATGCTGGCACTCAAATGGGGAAGAACACACAGGGACAAAAAATTACGTTCAAGTTAATTTGAAATGTATTTAGAGCCTAACACAGCCCACACATTTCCCAGAACCTTCCTACTCAGGTTTTGTTCCATTTGAGTCTCTGTGCTCTTGCTTCCTAATGAGACTGCACTACGACCTGATACTGTATATTATAATTTAAGAATAATAAGTATTTACCATTTAATTTAACGGCATAATTTAAATACAAATTCTACAAAAACTAAAATCCAAGACATCATGGCTACACTGCACACACTGTGCGTACCTGTCTGAGTAGCTGTTTTTGAAGACTGGCATGGCTCCTGCCTTTGTTTCAGTGGGTCCATTAACTGTCAGCTCAGGGGTAAAAATGATTAAATATATTCAGCCTCATTCACAAACCTTTCTTCCTCTTACTTTTGTTCTCACATAAAAAAAAACAATGTGGGATTCATGAAACGTGCACTCTTGATTTTGTGTGTGCCATCCATCAGGCATATCTAATAATGATTGCCTCATAAATTGGAGGAGCATGCCTGCTGATGTTGACTGGCACAGGCAGACGCTGTGGGAATCCCATAAAATGTTCTGACTTAAAAGTTGTGTGCAAACAGAAAGCACTAAATTCTTGGTGGAAACCCAAGGAGAAAAATTTCAAACTCTAAAATAGAACTGTTGTTGTCAGGAGAGAGTGCAAAAAGGAAATATATTGAAAGTCGTTAATTAATTTTTTAAGGGTAAACAAAGGAGTGACAGCAACCAAGGAAAAAAGGCTAGAAACTGCTTAAGTTGTTAATGCTCTAACATCAGAGACACTGACATTAAACAGAAATTATTTGACTTTTAGCTGAAATAGAAAAACCCTCTAATATAAAATATTAGCCACAGGTGGAACACTGGGTACTGTCCGCCTACATAGTTTGGATGATATTAATACAATAATTTTGCTGATTTTAACTGCAGTGACTGAAATGAGCTGGCTGCCTGCAGTTTCCAAGCATATTCAATGGCCTTGCAGCACACCTATGGCGCGCTCTGTGGCAGAATGCATGCATGCTGATAATTATATCATCACTCCTGAGGGGTCCAAGGGGTTCATTAGGGGTGGGATGGTATAGCCTCTATTACCTAGAGACAGCCTAGCAAGCCATGAGACCCTGGTTCTTTTGACTTCTACTCAGTGAGTGGAAAAGGTCACTAACCATGCATCTCCAGCAGCAAGACACATGCCCACAAAGGCATCATAGATCAACTGCATGCTTATGGAATGTTATTGCTTGAGCTTTAAATGAGGAAAGACCTTTAGATATGATGCATGTTTCAAGCTCATCGCTCAAATGACATTTGGCATGCCAGCAACAGCATGAAAATCTCTTTTCATTTGAGCCTGTCCTACTGCAGAATATGCAAATTAGATATATTATGGCACAAGCTTAATGATGTCATCGCACATATTTGGGAGCTGACGAATGCCTCTAATATGCCGGCCCCATCACCTACCTCCTGTTGGCAAAGACGGCAGGAGCAGGCTGTGCTCAGACATGCGGATGGACAAGCTGGGACCTTTTCGTTCAACCTGCCCAGTTACAGCTGCACAGTATTGCTCAAATCCAAAAAGCACATCATGTCCCATGCCCTCTTCTTTAAGTCCCCATGAAATAACTATCCACTACTTTTGATTCCCACAGAACAGGGTGTCTTAAATAGTGACCTCATGCTGCACCAGCAGGTGTAAATAAAAATTTCGACATATTAAACCTTCACAACTACCCCTCCACCCACCCCGTCAAATGAAACTGTCTTTCTCCCTAACTGATAACCCTCTGGTTTCCACTTTTCAATGATCCCTCACTATATTATGTCCCATCCCAACATTCTGTTATAATGGGAAATACATAAAATCCAGAAATAAGAGTCATTTCATGGGGTCTTAAAACCTGCGGTAGACAAGTATCTTTCAACTCAATTATATTTAATGTGGTGAAATTCCTATTTTATACCAACAGCTATCCATTAATATATATGTACTGTAAAAAACTGGTCTCTGGCTGCTCTTGGGCTGCATTGTGATTCCCCAAAACCCATGTATTCACAATTAAAACAATCTAAAGGACGATCAGGCCATGGGGCACACACACCACACAGGGCAGACAAACTCTGCTTCGGTCTTAAGCAACCTGGTGTTAGGGCAGGAAAAAAGCGAACAAACATCAAGAAATGTCCTATTCCATTGCTGAAGAAGGCAGCCAAACAGCCAAAATGGAGGACCAAAGAGGAACAAAAGCTATAAAAGCGTCTAATTAGATCGAGCGAGGGATAAAACTAAAGGAGCTTGGAGGCAGTACTTAAGTTCAGCAGAAAGCAAGGGGGTAGTTCTTGCCATTCAAATGAACGCCTACCATTCACCAAACATGCCCACAGCAGCTTTAAGGCTGTTGTAACAATAAACAATAGACATGGTATTGTTTCATCCTACCATTCTGCTGTAGACACAGAAGTCCCCTCCTCTATTTGTCATTAGGATCAAAATTTTAGCAGGAGCACTATGCAGCAACACAGGAATGAAGGAAATATGCAGATGATACATTACTGTATATGTGAGATCCCTCGACATCTCTTCCTGTCTCACTGGAATATCTGTCTACAAGGTCAGTAGCCAGGAGAATGAACTGATGCCAATTAACTCAGCAATGAGGCCTCACTTGGTGCAAAGCCATTTAAAATACCCATGCATAAATTTAAATACCTTAGTGTTTGGATCAACACACATCTCATACACACAGCTGAAAAGTTGCGGGTGTGAGATGTTCAGAGGCAACATATTTTTATGAAGAGTCCGGCTCTTACCAGACTTTTCATAAAAAATATAAGAGAAATAGTCTGATATAAAAACTGATGCCAACAAGCGCACTGCTGAGTGTCGACAGAGTGCCACTGACCAGGGCAAGGGGGCATCAGAGCTCTCTCCACTTGATGAACATCTCACCTCGATAATCAGAGAAGCCCTAATTAGTGGCATCATGCCAGAAAAGAGTGTCACGCCAGCATGGCATTAGCAGAAGATAGGTAGGCTATACTAAATGTAGCTTTAAACCTGTATTCAACATTTCATATGCATTTGTATTGACGAAAAATGCACAAGAGACGTCAGAACAGTCTTGACGAAGTGAACTGTAAGTTTTATATTCTCACTTTCTGGCTTGGTGTATCAGGCAATGGATGAGAATGACAGTAAAGAGGTGACTGAAGAGGATATCTGTATGCTGTGTCCTTTCCCTCCTTAAGAGAATATGAGTAATATTTATAATATTGCTTTATGTGGGCATTATAGCATGATATTTGACTAGAATGAACATATTCCAAAGCTGACACACTGCCTTGTTGATAATATACTTAGGTACTTTGTGAAGAAAGAACCAATATCTGTACCAGAAGTTCCATGAAATGGCCCATTTTATTTTTAGTGTTTGCGATGCTTTAACTGTCCACTTTTAGTTAAAAACTTATTTTTACCAAGGCCACACAGTGTCTCGACGCAAAGCACCACTCTTTATTTGTACCCATGTTCTATTGCCTACACCTTGTGTTTGGCTGATTTTGTATATGCAGTTACTTATTTGCTGTCAGGTACAGCTTGCATCATAAACTGTTTGGACATTATCACAGGCTTTTTGAAAATAAACTGTTATTGTGGTAGCCTAATGGCCTGAGGTTGAAGTTTTTTCAGTGACCATCAGGAGGCAAGGGGAACAAATTAGTACAATTTTCAGGTAGATTGGTACAGTAAACAAATTTGGCTACATTGAGGACCAACCAACACACATTTTACAGCAGGGCACACCTCCACCGGGGTGGACTAGTGATGCTGGCGTCTTCGCACTGAGAGGTGCATTGATAAGCACAAAGTTTCTCTGGAAGTTCCAGTGCATTTTTTTGCACTGGAACCTGAAACCTGAAATAAAATGCTGCCTCTCTGTTCACCTGTGGGAAATTATAAATGAATAATTAATACATTTTTGCATAAAACAAAACTGAAAAAGCAAAATAAAACACTGCTTCTCTGTATATTACTGCGAGTCAAGGCACACCTCCGGGGAACACCGACTAGTGATGCTGACCTCTGCTAACTTGAAGGCAGACTGAGAAATGAGAAGGTCTTGTGGAACCTTTAGTGCAATACAATTTGCAATCAAAATGTTGTCAGTGAAATGACCAGAGGCATAAATAACTAACTGAACAAATAACTGATTAGATAACTGAACACCTGTGCATGTACCAACTTGATAGCATACTTAGTTCTATTTTAGACGAATGTCGAATTAATCTGCTTCCTGAATGACTGCATATGCTACAAAACTGGACCGGCATACACCAGTTTTGCCAACCTGACCCGATGACACATAATGGATAAACACTGTCACCAAAGTTGACAGCATTTATCCTCTGGATGGCATGAATGTGTTTTCTAAATTTCATGGCAATCCACCCAATAGATTTTGATATATCAAATTTGACATTTTGGCCCAAGGGTGGTGCTACAGGGAAGGTCATAAGCTCATCAAAATTAGGAGGGTTCATCCTCTGAGAAGTATGAATCTGCACATCAAATTTCATGGCACTCAGTCCATTCGATTCTGAGATACAAAATTGGACATTTTGGCCTGAGGGTGGCGCTAGAGGAAAGGTGATACTGACTAAATAAACGATTCAGGATTAACTCCCCTGGAAGCATGAGTACGCTCAGCACATTGCGTGGCATTACATTTAAAGATGTTGTTTACATGTTTGGCTGCAGGTGGCGCTACAGGAAAGCTCAGAGGGTCACCACAATCAAGAGGGTTGTTTCTTTGGTGAGTATGAATGGACTCACCAAACATTGTGCCAATTCACTAATTGCATTTATTGATATCTTGCATACAAAGTTTAAATTTTGGGCTGAGCATGGTGCGAGACAAATGGTCATAGGGTCACCAAAATTGACCTCTGGATTTTGATGTATACTGGTATTGTGTACAAACCAAAACTCTGCCTAATGGTGATGCTAGAGGAAAGATCATGAGGACAAAATTGTCATGGTTCATCTTGTGGGGAGCATGAATGTGCTCGCCAAATTTGTCAAACTTAAAGATATGTTATATCTTGGAACAAAGCGCTGAATGGACGGATGGACCCACTGACATTAGCTTGTGGCACAGGACAGCAGAATACATCATGCCCTGAGAAATTTTTAGATATTTAAACAGTTAGAGTTGTGTATAGAATGGCTTTCTTGTACAAATGATGTCACCACTATTGCGCTCTCGCTCTCTCTCTCTCTCTCACACACACACACACACACACAAACAATACTCATGTAGAATCACTGACAATTCATTTAGCAGGACAGACATCATCCTCAATCATCCTAATGGGGTGCATGGAGCTTAACAGAGATTCAAACATAACCTTTTACCTAGTCCACGGTATACATGTGGACCGGTTTCAACAAAGGTTTCAAAGGGGTTTGTGAAATGGAGGTGCCTTACTGAGAAACCTAGCCAATTCAGCTAATCAGATCAGAGCCAAGTATATCAGTAATGGTGGGGAATTTAGACCCAGCAATGGGAGCAACGGCAGGACAGAGGACATGGACGCTACCTTGTCATCAGATGGTTCTACAGTTTTCATCTCTAACACTGCTGAGCTGCCCTTGAGCAAAGGCACAAGACCTCCATGTGCTTGTGCACCAACCCGCTCCTTGAACAGGCATTCCAAACTAGTTAACATTAGCCAAATACTATGATGCAATGCAGCATACAGCAGCTTGCAATATGACTATGAGGTCCCATTTTTCCTTGTAAAAATAATCCATTAAAATACCTATGCAGAGAATAAGACCACTATTAGACTAATTGATGTCATGTCCATAAATGAATAGGGGTATTCCTCTGACCCTTAGGTGTTTGGCACAGGGAAAAAAATCATTTTCACTCTTGTGAAGCTGAAATGGTAAAGTAATGGCATTTTAACATAATGAACTTTTTGTTTGTCTGTCATTGTTACAGCGAGAGAATAGTTTGCATTATAAACAGTTTCTCTCCATGGAGCAAATTCAATGTGTAATCCTGACCTAATGCCTAATTTTCCCTTGTATACACAGGATTTTTACCTAACCTGTAAACGTGGGAAAATGAAGTTTGTCTAATCTAGCAGCCACTTTGGCAAGTGACCAACCAGCAGCTGAAAATCCTATTCTAAAAATCGAATTAGCTGGTAAAACAGCCAAAGCTGCTGGTAAATTCAGGGATGTACCAGACACTGTAGCCGGCTTGTGAATCATTGAGAGTAAAAGGAAATGATGGAGAGCAGCAGCTGTATGTTTTTTTGTTTTAGCTTGTTTGTTTAGATTGAAATGAATCTTTGCCACTGATTTGACAGCTAGCATAAAAATGCCCAACGTCACCTTTAATGGAAATGCCAGAAGCTGAATTAGGCCTACTAATTGGGTAACCCACTTTAACCCCTTTCGCCTGGTGCTGCTTCCCTCCCTCCACCCCCCCCTTGCTATGTCATCCGATCTGGTCTCCTCACTGTACCGTGGTTCAATGTTAGAGCAATATTGACCCACTGCTGTGTACTGCAGCAGCTAGCCTCCTCTCTCCTTCCTGCCTCATTAGCATGCTGCTCAGGGATCTGTCCATTCATAAAAGGCTGTCGTGGAGTGGGCTAGGCTTCCTGAAGGGACAAAACCCTCTCCAAGGTCAATGTCCACAACCGCCGCAGAAAGGCACAATGGCGAATTTACACATGAGCGTTTCCGTGTGCAGCCCTCATGCACAATTCAGAATTGTATATGCAACCCGGACCGATGCACAATGCAATGCACCGCAACAATCTGTTGTTCATTAATACACACAGGCCCGTGTGAGACAGGAGCCGACACACACACACAGACTCCCAGCGTCGGCTAATATGAATAATGAATAAAAGGCTAACAAAGACAGTAATTAAAAAAGGCATCGGTGATCACAGAATATTCATGCAGGTGTGCTAAACCTCGTAAAGACAGGGACATAATTGATAGAACTGGTGACGGGGAGAGAGACGGTGTATCTACATCTTGTTGTCAAGTGGGAGGTACTGTGGGATGAGCGAGAGAGCAAATCAAAGCTACTGTAGTACCCGTATGTGAGCCACTTCCACCCAGCCATTAAAGTGATGCTGTCATAATCACTGCTTGTCTGATACATGTTAAAACAAACCTACAGATGACATTAATAAGGGTATAGATATAAGTGTTAGATGGATATATGTTTGTCGATATATCAGGCCGATATTTGTTTAGTTTAAAGGGGATGTTAGGCAGTCAGCCTCTGAAATGATAAATAAGACACACTAAGTTTGATTACATGGTTAACTGATTAACACCACACTGTCTATGGGAAACCTTTCACCCAAATTGATTCTAATATGACATTTTGACCAAATTACACGCATTTATGCATAATTATTATCATTATTATGGTTATTATGGCTTTTAGTGGAGGTTCCAGTGAAGCGTCTCATGGTCTAAATACTGTTGCTGAGACTTCTTCACCCTGCAGAGAGGAACATTCTGAAATACTTGTAATTTTTACATTTAATTACATGAAAATGATATTGTCTATTGGTAGCTTCAATCTGAACATATCAGTAATGTAATTGGGCTTTAAAAATCCTGATCAACCAAGCAGGATAATCTCTTTGCAGGGTACATTCATCACTAGTTGCCTCTCGTCCATATATGGTTCTTGTGCATATTTATTTATCTGTTTTGTGTTTGTGTTACCCTGCCAAGATGTAGCTATGTTGGCTTGATAACTGATTTTTTCTGCTGTAAACAGACTGCAAAATAACTTTGTAATGCTAACGGGCTTAAAGAGAGATTCCTATATCACTAACAAGTCAGATGGACCCACATTCACATACTTGTTCAACTGAAGAAAACGTTTTTGTGGAAATTTCTTCAAAAACTATCAAGATAATATAATACTGAGAACTGAAACATTAAAGGAATATTCCAAGGTTTTGGTTTTGGTTTTTCCGACTTACCAAGACTGAGATGTTTAATATGTTTGATACCATTTTAACTTCTGTGCGTCCACTGGTTCAGTTCTATGGGTAGCATTGCGTATTTTACATTAAAGACTTAAAAATAAAATAAGCAACTCTAAAGTTGTCTTAATTACACAATGCATCATGTGTGTTACAGAGTAATGAAATGCACGTTTTTTTTTGTTTGTTTTGGGAGAAGTTGGATGGTAGGAACACGTGTTCGGTGGCTATAGTTCCTACCATCTACAGTTTGTACTAACTTCTCCTTAAAAAAAAATAAAATGTTTATTTCAAATACACGATACACCGTGTAAATAAGACAGCTCTGGAGTTGCTTTTTAAGTTGCTGGGTAAGTTGTAAAAAGGGTATTTGGTCCAAAACGTTGGAGCATTCCTCTAAGGAGAATCTGGACTCTATTGGACTCCAGTCTTTGTTTTCAACCTTTTCAACATGTTGTGTTGTCTCCACAGCTGAATCCAAAATAAATGACTAAAACTTTTCTCCTCAGGTTTTGTATGTGGGTTCAGAAACTTAATTTCTTACACACATCATCACCTTTTCCAGCCAAGTTTAAAACTCATGCATTAGTTTGTGTGTCTCCAGCTGTGTTCGGCTTTTGTTCAACGCGCTTCCTGAGAGAATATCCTTTTGTTATGCTGCAGAATTGCATAACTGCTCATAGAGTGAGGAAAGTGAAACTTAACACTGGTCACCTTATGCATCCCAACACAAACACACACAAACACAGTTAGACAGGTTCAGATATTACGATGATTTCACTGAGCTGAAGTGCTGCCCTATATCGGCCAGAGAAGCTGCCCACTATCAAATGAAGGACGAGTGAACGCAGAGGGCTTGGTGCAAATCAATAGGGATCAGCCTCTTGGTATCACTGCCACCCGTCCCTCAGGCTGAGAGGAGCACAGATCAATGCAGATGTGTGCGGTTGACAAGGATCTAAAGAGGGAGGACGCTGTGGACTCTGTCCTCCTTTCCACTTGCACACAACACCGGCTAAGATTAGACATTCAATTGGACTTGGGGGTTGGGGGGCGGGTAGTGGGGGTAGGAGATGCATTTAGGCACAGCCTGCTTAGTGATTGTGTTTTAAAGCATTCATTGTATTATTAGTGCTGGTGGTGGTAGTAGTACTAGTAGTAGTAGTAGTAGTAGTAGTATAGTAGTCATAAGTAGTAGTAGTAGTAGCTAAGCTAAAGAAGCAGTAGTAGCAGGAGTAGGAGTGGCAGTAGTAATAGTACTAAGAGTTGTAGTAGTTACAGTTACAGAGAGGGAGTTTAAGAGTTGTGTAGTGATGGTAGAAGTAGCAACAGTAGTCACAGGGGCTGCAGTACTGGTAGCTTTAGCAGTATTAGCAGTAGCAGGTGCAGCTGTAGAAGAAGTAGCATTAGTAGTACTATTAGCAGTAGTAGTGTTAGTAGCAGTAGCACTAATAGCAGCAGTAGTTGTGTTCATACCAATAATAACAACAGTAGTAGAGGTAATACTAGCAGGAGTAGTGGTACCGGTTGTAGAAGCAGCACTAATAGCAGTAGCACTACCAATAGTTTCAGTAATTGTGTTCATAGCAAATATAACATTAGTAGTACTAGTAGTAGCGGGTATAAAAGTGACTTAAGGCTAACCAGAGCCTCCTCTAGAGGGGACTGTTATGTAAAATTTAGGTCCATAAAATTTGGCCAGACAGCATTTTAAGTTAGGGATGTGGAATACCCTTCTGGTAAATATCAGAGAGTGCAGTACTTTTAAAGATTTTAAAACCTGATCAAAAAAATAAAATAAAATAGAAACCATAATCATATGTAAGTGTACTGACAAGTAGGAACTGATGAATTGTTTTGCTTTTGCTAATATTGTTCTTTGTTTTTTCATTGTAGGGACAACAGATGAAAACTAGCTGCTTGCTATATCTGGTGCAATGCATTTATTGTGCACTGTCCCTGTCAAAAAAATAACAACAAATAAATAAATAAATAGCAGTAGTGATACTAGCTGTGATAGTAGCAGTGTTAGAAACACAAATAGCTGTAGTAGTAGTAGTAGTAGTACTAACTACCAGTGAGGTTAGTAGTAGCACCAACAGCAGTAGTAGTAGTTGTATTAGTAGTGTTCATACTAATAATAACAGTAGTAGTAATACTAGCAGTAGTGGTAGTAGTGCTACAGTCTTAGTTGCAGTAATAGTAATTTCAGCAGTAGTATCAGTAACAGCAGTAGCAGTTCTAGTTGTGGTGGCAGTAGTATGAACAAGGGTAGAACTGTTGTTTCTGTGAAAAGACAGTATGCTTATTCTAAAAGACGTCTCATCAGATTGGCATTGAAAACTACACACCTTATTCCACCCACTCAGCTGGTGAGTTGACACCTGAAGCCTTTCTGAGAAGTTATTCTAACTCCTGCCAACTTGCATCACTCCACTGGCTCCGTTAAAGGCGCATCAAGCACAATTTTACCATCCCATAGTGCAAAATGACCATAATATATTTCAAGGGAGTTGATAGGGTTGCTACCAATACCAATGACTCAATGATTACTTTGCCAGCTGCTGATATTTCTGGCCTTCAAACTCACTTTCAGGCTGATACTCTGTTTTAGAAACAACACCCCCCCTTTCTCACATTTTCAGCAGCTCAAAGATGCAAAGATGGAGGGCAGGGCTTTGAAAAAGCATCGTATGACACTTTGTTCTCAGGCCAAAAAAAGCAAATGACAAAGCAATATTATTGTTCCAGCATATTTCATGGTGAAATATTACCTCTTCACTAGATAATTCTGTTGGATCTCTTCTCTTATTGTTTAGTTTACTTGTTTCTATTGTGAAAACAAGACTTTATATTTGTGTCATTTATACGCAAAGTAAGCTGTGCCAAAGACCTGTCAATGTTCTTGCAATTCCCTTGTTTCTGATAAATGTTGATAAAAGTCAAAAAGTAGTTAATTCCCCTTTAAAGGGAATACTTCAAGTGGGAAAATTTGCATCAGAGAGACCGGGACACCGAAACAAAGAATACTGAGAATTACTTCGAATTCGAATAATTTATGTTTTCATGTACGGTAGTAACTATCCATTTTCTTGCTGAAATGTTGACTGGAAGAATAAAAGTTACACTCAGTTTAAGAAAAGCTTTTACATTTGCTTGTCTTAACACTGCTTCTAAGAGGTCTTTCCTGAGAATAACCCCCACTGCACAGGAAGTGATGTGGTTTCTGGTTTGTTTGGAATAAACAAAAGAATACTAAAAAGCATACTACCCAGGCAAAAAGAAAGGCAAAAGAGAAAATATCGCCACCTATTGAGACTCAGACTTCATCTAAAGACAATCCAAGGAAAACAGGTCACAGTCCCGCCCACACGGTCTGATTGACAGGTGATCTCTGAGAAGCAAAGACCACCATCAAAACAGCAATGCATCAAAAATGGAGACAAGCACAGACTATAAGTAGCACTGGACTAATGCCACAAAGCTAACTAGCTCTCTTACTAATTTGTACTGTCATTATTATACTCTCCAAAATTAAATACTAGGATAATTTTTCATATTTCCTCTGAATAAGCCACTATCCTGAATGGACCCAGAATTTGCATATTTATTATATTTTTAAGATATTATACTACAGACCTTTGGCATCAAAGATATATATTCCTTTTCCAAATACATACATATCACAATCCAATGATCTAATGGTGCTGAGACCCACTCAACCACAGTGAAGCACAGCCCTAAAGGCCTCATAACTTTATTAATAGTACAATATTTGCTCCAGTCTACTGTATGCCAGTTGGTAACAATAATTGGGCTGCCAACAAGCTTGAGAAGCCAGGTTTCTTTTGGCTTCGCTACCCACTGTGAAAATACTTGTGAGCAGAGTTTGACATTTTGGCTGGTGCTCAGGTTAAAATAAATATTGAAAAACACTGCTACTTTCAATTTAGCTGCGGCGGGTCA
>OMLF01051235.1:0-15970 GCA_900302615.1 Holocentrus rufus
AGAAAGAAAAAAAAAAAAAAAGGCAAATTTGTGAAAATTTGTCTGCAGAGTTCTGTGACGTCATTCCATCTGTGTTTACGCCACTTAATCTGTGAGATTATATAAATAAACCATTTCTTGATACAGAAATCCAAGTGATATCACCAGGAAATGTTGTCTTTTATTTTAAGTGTTTTATGGTGCATTCTGTCTGTAATATAATTTAAGAGGTGTAACAAATATTCATGAAATTGAGAAATTATTTAGGATTATGCCTTGACTAAATTTAAGAGTTTGCAAACATTAAAGAATTATTGATAGGTTTATTTTAGTAATAGCATGTTTTGAGACATCCATTGCATCAGATGATTGGAGGGGACAAAGTCTTATGATGGCACTGATGGCACAGAGACTGTTGCAGAGACTTTTTTTTTAAATATATTTCCATCGTCAGTGATCAAGTTAGTGTCTGAACATAGTTTGTTCCTTGTTTTCACACAACACCCTCCCACCCCATCTGTGCACCCTGACTAGATCCAGTATGCTCCCTTTGCAAAGAGCTCACCTGATTTTCTGTCATGTTCAGGGGCTGTGGGAGTTTCCAGCTCTGTGCCCTTTACTACTGCTCATGACCAAGTTCAGATCGTATTTTATCTCCAATAAATACTAAGTCAGATCTGTTGTTCTATGCAAAAGGGAAACACAGGGAAACAAAACAAAAGGGAAACACCAGCCACAAACACACAGTCAAACAAGGCAAAATTAGCCTTTTTGTGATATGCCACACCCATGGCCACGCCCTCTTTTAGTCAAGGAGCATGAAAACTGGCCCGGGACCAACCTGACCTCCCAATTTGGTTGGAGAAGTTATATAAAGACTCACCCTCTTCCCATTGCACTACATCACCAGAATAAGATGCTCATTCTGGCATTTTTTTTATTTTTGTTTTTTCCTTTTTTTGAAGAACAAACACGATTTTCCCATTGAACATGGGACCAAAATATCATTATTATTGTTATTATTGTTATTATTATTATTATTTTTTTTTTTATTTTCAATGTATCCATCTGAAAAGGTAAGTTAACTTGGTGAAATCAGACTCTCGTGCGCATCACTATCTGCTGACAGTCTTTTTCTTTAATGCCAACTCAAGTTCTCTCTTGCCTGGGAGAGATTTCAATCAGATCAGCAGCAGATTTCAAACGAGGCTGAAAACTTTCACAGCTGGTACCTGGAACCGTGCCGTGCCACTGTAATGGGAGTGAACAGAGAATTGTGGGTTTTCATGGCATGAGGAGGCTCTCCAGTGGGAAAAACACTACCTGCCCCACTGGCAGTGTTATCACCCACACTCTCCAAAAGCAAGTGAGAACCATTCTTAACAGATATCTGTCTGTCTCATATTAAGAGTTTCTTTTTTTTTTTCAAGCAAGGAAAAAAAAATCTGCCAGTGGGATGAGATAAGTTTCACTTGTTTGAGGAATTTTTCTGGGAACAAGTATAAATCTGTTGAAACAAGGCAGAATAAGGCAGATCAGCCCACTAGGATCAGGAAAATGACACTTGATTCAAGAAAATTCTGGAAACAAGTTGATTAGCATTGGAAACAAGTGGGATTATCTCATCCCACTGGCAGATTTTTGACCGTGTTGGAAGAAAAACAAGATTTGAACTATCTCTACCTATCTATCAGAAACAACAGGTTCTCTTGCTTTACTCCTCAGCTGTCAACATTTTTCAGTCTCAGCCCTGCCTTCTCCTGCCTCGGAGCCCCATTTCAATCAGATCAGCTGCAGATTTCAAGGCTGAAAACGTTCACAGCTGGTTCCTGGAGCCATGCAGAGCTGCTTTAATGGAAGTGAACAGAGAATTGTGGTTTCCATGCCATGAGGAGGCTCTCCAGTGGGGGGAGGGGGGAGGGGACACACACATTTAAAACACAACCTCCTACTGGCAATGTGATCACTTAAACAACTGAAAATTCAGGAGAAATCCATCCTTGTATCAGCCTCTTTTAATCTCTGTATTGGTGTCTGCTGGGACTAAAGGATGCAAAATGTAAATGGCCAACAGAGGGCAGTATAAGACCTCAGAATAACTTGTGATGCTCTTCATCTGTCTCACCAGTTCACTGGCACGGTGGATTACAGATGACACAGATAGCAGGAGAACCATGTAATCCTCATGGAAAATGTTTCAAAATCACATTGTACATGTGGTCTATAGCTTTTCTTAATCAGATTTTCCCCCTGTATTCATGGCCTTCTGTGAAAGAGTGCTCTGTAGAAACCTGGATTGTTTGCTTTAAAGCATAAGGAACCCTGATTGGTTGTGATTATGAGACAGAACAAAAGTAATTTCTGCATTAGCGCTCCTGATCTGATCAATGCTTACACAGGAATAAATGAATGTGTCCGTGTGAAGCCGCAGAGTAAAGCCCTCACGAGTAATTACAGGTAGGAGGGACAAAATGCCACTGAAACTGAGTGTCAGTGTCGTTATGTTATTCTACTGTATTAAGTTTTAGTCTGTTTCAACTTGAGACCAGAGGTCAAAACTAGAATCTGGTTGCAGGTTCAGTCCCTGAGATACAGAATAATATAGAGGCAGGACCTGAGCTGGTTATATTTGATTTAAAGAGATATCCACTATTAAAATAAATAAATAAAATGAATGAATGAATGAATGAATGAATGAGTAAATACTTTAAATTACTTTATTGTCCACCAAAATGAAATGAGTGTTTTATGTGGTTTCACACATAAAACTCCATATGAAAACACTTGACAATCAAAACAGGTGTACAACAAGTAAAATAATAAAAATATAGTAAACAGCATCATATATAGTCATTAATACACACAGGCAGTTGTGTTTGCATTAGTGTTCATAGTGTTAAATAAAATCAGTGACCTGAATTCATTAGCTTGTGGCTTAAATGTGTTTTTATAGACTTGTTGGTCGCTTTGTGGGCTCTGTAACGCTGAGGGAAGCAAGTCAAGTTCACCACGTGGTGAGTGAGAAGCATCAGCTGTTATGTGATGTGCCTTCTGTCTCGTCGGGACATCGTGTATCTCAGTTGTTTCTGTGGCCTGAAGATTCATTTGATGGCGACTTTTACGATTTTACATAGTTTTTGTTTTTGGCCTCCAAGTTTCCAAGCAGACAAGATGAAAGAAAGCATGTTCTCAAGCAGACTTCAGTAGACAATCCCCCAAAACGTTCTGTTCCACATCATAAAACCTCACTTTTCTTAAGAGATGCATGGCTACATTTCTTAAACACATGCTCAACATTTCCTGTAAACAAAATAAATAAAATCTACTTTTTTGTCTAGTCAATCTGTCTTGGACTCATGTAGCCCACCCACTCAATTCAATTTTGGTTAGAAGATGATCACAGTATACCTTTAACATCTGACAACTTTGCAACTTTGAATTGGTGAGGGCACACTAAAATCTTAATATTGTAAAGTATCTACAACAACTACACAAATAGAGCATATGATTCTGACTAAGGTGCAGAGAGGCCTGGTTACCTTATTATATAATGAGCACAAAACTCCCATGCATCACACTCAATACCTATAGCCCTTAACAGTTCCACAGGAGTCAGAAAACTAACACACAAAATAGCTAAACAGTGATTAAATGTAATAACAACATAAAATATTTATTACATAAATTACCAGGTGAAATGAACCTTTAAAATGTCCTAGTACCCAAACAGAAGAAACCCCGGGATATTGTAACTCAGTTCATGGTACCATATCGTTGGCGCGCATGTTGGAGCTCATTTGCGATCCTTAAGGAAAAATATGCTCTGTACTCACGGTTCCATGGAAATCTCTAGAAAGGTGGCAGTGACCCATTTCAAACCCTCTGTCCACGGAGAATCCAGAACAGCAGCTCTGACTGTTCACACCTGCAGCAACTGGATCCTCTGACATCCCGGGGAAAGTCCTGACCACTTCTACTGCAAGACTTGGTCTCGGCAGCGTCCGAAGCACACTATCCAGAAATTCACAAACGCCAATAAACTTCTTATCCATGAATTATACATGTCCATATCAACACAGTTTTCATAAAATGCCCATACTCACTCAGAAACTTGCAAAATATCTCCACACACACACACACACACACACACACACACACACACACTGTAGACTCTTCTCCTCCAAGCTAGCGCGACAGGTTAGCTAACTAGCCACCGTCCAGCTCGCGACAATAGAAGCAGAATTACCGTCTAACTGCTCCAAACACGGTCGCTCTCTCTCATTACACGGTTACCGACAGAAAAAAAACAAAACCCCGGTTCTTAATTTTTAATCAGCAGCTCTAACTTAACAAACTTTAGTGAAATTACGATCAACTTTCTTTCCTCTATCGTTTTACCCCACTCGTTTTTTCTTTCAGTGTCTTTTTCCGTTGTGTGTTAAATCCCTCCCCTCTAAGAATCCGTTAGGTTACCGTAACTCCAATCAGATCACTGATTGGCTAACAACAGATTGACAACTGCCTATGCAATAAACACAGGAATGAAAAATACAGGAGGCGTTCAAAGACTACTCAAAATGTAGAATATTTCAACACCTTAACAAAAGTGTACATTTCCCCATATATTTTCAAGAAATTATGTACCAGCTATAATTTAACCAGCTCATATTGCAACCTGTTTGAATATTAGTTAACAGAAATATATATTAATGGAACAATACAAAGAAAATATAGCAGGGAGCTACGCTCATTTCTGCATCCGTACATCAGTCTCTCCTACACATAGACACTTAAAATCAAGCGGATAAAATCCAGGATAGCACAGGAGGGAAGTGAAGTCCTGGCTTCAAAACACATTTAAAGAACACGTCCTCTATATTTGATAGACAGTGAATGATATAATTTCATATAATTTTGGAACAGACCCTTTCACATTGTGGGAGGCGTGAAAATAATCATCAAAATGAATTCTGTGTCCTAATTTCCTGATGCTTTACGACCTCTACTCACTCACAACACGCCTCCTTATTCACTTTCTGTCTCCACCTCCTCCTTCCTTTTATTATTCCACTTTTCCCCCTCCCTTCTCACCTCCTCCTCCCTCTCCTTGTCTTCTTCTTCACCTTCATCTCCTTCTTCCTCTGTGCTTCCACCCACAGGCTAATTTATCTGTAGCAGTGCTGACTAAGCAGCTGCTGTTGTGTCTTGTTATTTTTTATTTTTATTTATTTATTTTTGAAAAAACATTGACAGAAGAAACAGATACAATCGATAGCCCCACCGGGCCATGTAGGAGTTTCATAGCTGCTGTGAGAATTAGCAAGCAGATGGATTACGGAAGCTGAATATTAGCCGCAGCAGCTCAGCACAAACCCAAACTCCCTTAACTCCACTTCATAACACAGTGGAGAGGGGATTGGATTATAATATTTACTAGTGTCTGTCTGATGAACAGGATAAACAGGCAGAGATGTCTATCCCAAATACACCGCACTCCTGTTGGAGAGAGAAACGGTTAGATACGGTTAGAGATCCACGATCAGATATGTTTTTTTAAAGACGATATTTTTTTAAGGATAGTAGATAACAAAATACACACACAGTGAGACTGTGATAACCTCAGCGCCGGTAGAATCAAGATAGGAGAAGACTGAATGCAGTAGTGCCTCTGCAGTCTGGCTCAGTGCAGGTCTCTGGGCTACAACAACTTCACTCTATTGTTAAACAAACACACTGATGTTTTTTATCTAAACCTGGCAGATGAGAGCCAGGTTTACCCTGAGGATGGAACAATAAATCAGTAAAGTAATATATCGTGGTACCTCCTCTTGTGATACATTTTTGATGCAAATTGATGCCATATATCTATATTTTATTAAACATACTGGCACTCTGCATGTATGTATCTATTTTAATGTGGTTATGAATAATATAAAAAATATGACTGCAATGATTTAAATATGAGTATCTATATTACACTCATATTTAGCTTTACATAAATGTATAAATTATAAAAAAATGACTTTTATATATACCCTTTAAAATAAAACACATATGTGTACATACTAAAACACCGAAAAGCATATTGATAGCATATTGAGTATTGAAAAATTATTTATCCTTTTCCATGGTAATTTTTCTTCTTCAGTTACAGATATCGTGATGGATCACAGCTGATTATCTTACAATATATTGCCTGGATCGTGATACCATCGTTATCATGGGTGAAATATAGTAACTCAGTGATTCCTAGTCCAAGTTTACCCTGTGGGGATACTAAAAATAAAAGAATTAAACATGTAAAAGTTAAAAGTAAATCTACTGAACATGGGCATGACAGGTATGGATGCTTTCCTCAAGTCATAAATCTAAAATCCCGTTCATTTTATTTAATAATAAAATGAGTGGAATGTGCAGACAATCAGTTTATTGTGTAACTAGGGAGGTTTTTATTTAACTGCTTTAACTGCTGCAGGGGTTTTATTGTCCTGTCATAATGCATGGCAACAGTTTCCTTCATGATTTATCATTTAAAGTTGTAAAATTCCCCAGCAGTCTTGTTTATAAATGAAGTCCTCTTAATACCAAATGTAATCCCTCACGTCAGTGTTGTATTAAGAGGAGGCATATAAACAGAAAAGGACCCTGGTGTTTGGTTGTACTTGAAGCCAGATTGTGCACAGCTAAAGAGCAGGTAAGCAGCGTCTGTATGATAAGAGTTTTATTGATCCTGTTGTGTCAAGAGAGAACAAGCCAGCCTTCAGAACAGAATCGGTCTTCCCTGCCTGGTCGAGGCCAAACAGCCCATTATGTTCCCTCCTCCCTGGACAACGTGCCAAACACACTGCTCAGGTTTTCTCCGTCAGTTCAATTCAGCCTCATTCAATTCAGCTCAGTTCAATTCTCCGTGTTTTATTGGCATGAAAGTGAAGAACAATATTGCCAACAATCAAGATATAGATTAGACTTTGTATCACTGTGTGTGTGTGTGTGCATGTGTGGCTAGTACACACTCACACACACATAGTTTTACGTGTGCATCATGTGGCCTTTACCTTGCACCAGTCTGTTGCTGTGAGCTTCTTTATGTAAAAGATTAAGTCTCCCAGCCTTGACAGAGCTCATATCTCCTATTTCAACAAAATAAAACAGCTTCAGAGTTGCTGTAAGGTTTATTTTTTCACTTTGACGGAGCTAGGCTAACAACTCCTGTAGACTTCAAGTCTTTATGCTAAGCTAACATGAAATGCTACTCATAAGCACCGAACCAGTGGACGTACAGAAGTGAAAATGGTATCAAACATCTTGTCTCAGTCTTGGTATGTAGGAAATAGGGGATTTTGCCCAAAATGTTGGAATATTCCTTTCAAACCACTAGAAGAGAGATCCAACAATACGGATTGGGAAAACTTTAGCTGCACATAGCTGCTTTCTTTGTGGTATTTTAATCAAATCATCAAAATATGCAGCATGTTTCAGATTCTGTCCATTTTGTGTATCTCTGTCTATTCCATCACTGAATCAGTGCCAGTCGGTGCCCGTGTTAGCATCAATGCAGGGGAGGGAGCGCTTGTTTTTTACCCCCGGGGGAAAAAAATTGCACACACAAGTTGCTGATAAGTGGATGGCCACTGCATCTGTATTCAGTCAATACTGGTGAGCTATTTAGAGAGCAGAACCACACAGGACGTTATTGATGGAGAGAGAGTGATCGGGATGGAGAACATCTTATTTAAAAAATCTCAAAGTGAAAAAAAAAAAAAAAAGCACCTTATTTGACCTCCTCCTCCACCTCCTCTCACACCCAGAACACACAACTTTATTCAAAACCTCGCCTTACTCAGCTTTCCTATCAGTGTGGTAGAAAATTGGGTCATTGATTTTTCTGGTTTTCATGTCTTTCTGCTGAATCATTTATTTCAAATACAGTGTGTGGATGACAGCGCATTAAGAGCATATTTGAATGACTGACTGACCAACTGAATGAATGAATAAATGAATAAATGAATGAATGATGCCCCACGCCATTCAAACTCCAAATAAATGCATTGAGACAACTGGAAATACGACTCTCTGTCCTTTTCTGTGACTGAGAAAACATTTATGAGACAAAGCACTTGTGAAAATGATGATAATACATTATATTTATGGTTTTGGGTTAATGATGTTAAATATTAAAAGCCTGAAAGTAAGGATAGGGAGCCATATTTAGATTTACTATATCACTTAGTGGTTTTGTATGTGTTTGTGTGTGCATTTAGTCCTACATTATATCTATGTTTAATATAGCTTTAAATACATTTTTTTTTACATTCATTTAAATCAGTTTAAGGATTTAATCTTTCAACAACATTAATACCGATGTACTGGTAAAAACCATGAATTTCTTGCTAGTGGCAGCATGTTAGTTGAATCCATCCAGGGCAGGGTGTGAGTTTAATTTGAATGTTTTGTTGTGCATTCATGAAATACTTTAAAAATTCAGCCTGCTAAATATGCCTCCATATGCTTTATGTTTTTATTGCAATTTTATGGTGACATTAGAGGACCTGCAAGAGGCAGAAAGTATGAGGACCAGGCTGCAGGAGAGGGACAGACTCCTCAAGCCAGCAGACTTGGAAAGTCCTGGCTGTTTTGGGCTTCCAGGTCCCTCTCAGTGAATGTGGGGCCATAAGGTCTAATTTCACTTCACCCAGCCAGCTAGTCCTTCAAGACAAGGACCAGCCGGCGGCCCTCCAGCGGTCAGTAACCATCCCGCTGCCAGTCAGCAGCAGGTAACCAGCCAAACAGCTAGCCAGCAGCTAGTTAGCACCCATCTAGCCAGCCAGCAGCTGGTGACCAGCCAACAAGCCAGCCAGTCGCCGTGCAGCCAGCCAGCCAGGCAGGCAGCCAAGAGTCTTGAACTGAATCCTCCAGTGAGCCAACAGGCCCACAGCCGGTCAGACTGAGCACAGAAAAGACCTGACCGCGCTCCTTAAAAACTGCACTGAAATTAAATCCACCAGCTGAGTTGTGTGGTAAAAAGGAAACTTCAACTTGTTGAGCTTTGGAAGTGAACTGAGCTCAACTGACCTCCCAGGTGGTCTTGGGTCTGGGCTGGAAGAACTTCCTGTTTGCACTGTGACCCAGACCAGGACAAGAGCCTGGAAAACTGATGGATGGATGGATGAACATGAGCGTGTCTGTAATTTAGAGTTTCAGCCTGTGTGTGTGTATGATTAGTTAACATTTCTCCAAATCATTTTGGTGTGTGTGTGTGTGTGTGTGTGTGTGTGTGTGTGTGTGTGTAGCTCAATTAAACTGAAAATTTGTTTCTACAATTTAAAATACAAATTGTACAGTGTCAAACATAACTATAAATGCCAACAAAGTGCTTGAAAGCTTTGTAGAATCAGATTGTTTAATATTATAACTAACTAACTGTGTTTTGTAGTGCCTTTATTCTCAAACTGCAAAAACTGCTGAGCCTGCACCTACAAGAATAATGCATGCCATTATTTGTCATATACAATGACCAAGTTAATGCCATGAAATATGCAATGTTTCTATTAGACGTGGAGAGTCCACTTGTGCCTTAGTGATGGGGATATTTTGATGAGCACATTAACTTACACGTTTATACAGTCAGCATTTTTGCCAGCAGTCCTTTCTGTCCTTGGCAGCAGTGATTGTGCCATTTGGTTTGGATTTGACTTTTAAATCATCATAAATTCTAGGTATTATTTTACTCCTCCTGCATAAAATAAGCATCTCTCTCACAAAGCAACTCCCTTACAAAAAAAAAAAAGCCTCCAATGGCTTCACCTGTGATCTGCCAATATAAAAATAGTTTATTTATATTTTATCTCAGGGAGTAAAAATGAGTCCATGGATATATCATGTATTACCTCCTATGACTGCAATAACAACAGAAGTCAAATCTGCACCGCACAATGAATATGCATTCAGTTCACATGCTCTAATATTCATCCCCTCCTCTGTTCAGTCTGCTGTGGAGCCTAATCTGGCAGCAGAAAAATGGATAAAGTCTTTTCAAGTTTGTGAATATTTTACAAAAGTTGTCGAGAAAAGTGTCTTCACTGCTGGGAACATAGTTTGAAGAAAAAAGTACAGATTATGTCATTATACAGACATTGCTCATTGTAATGCAAAGCTCCTGTAATTGTTAGAAAGGAATGACTCTGAAGCGCAACAGTGCACTGTGTAGTGGAACTGCTGAACACAAATTTATTCACCATATACAATATTTATATTTGACTCATTTAAGTTCAATATGTGAGTCCTGTATTTGGTTATTCATAGTTTTAAAAGCTATTATTATTATTATTATTATTATTATTATTAGTAGTAGTAGTAGTAGTAGTAGTAGTAATAGGAGTAGTAATAATTGTAGTTGTAGTTAAATTTTCCTTTACTGACTTATTATATTTAGTTAACACGACAATCTATGGACTTTTATGCATGGATCAAAAAGTGATATGTAAGTATATTCCTGATTATACAGCTTATATGAATATTCAATCAAGATTAAATTGATTATTTGAAAATGAAATATTTGATAGTTGGAGCCTCAACACTTGTAGCCGAAAATCCTACAAACTAACGGAGTTGATATAAAACTGATAAAGCGTGAACTCTAGGCCAAAAAAATTTTCTTCGGTAGAATGTCCTGCACTCATAGATTGACTGAAGACTAAAATATAGTTACATCTGAAAAGTCAAAGTAGTCCTTATGAAGTTCCTTCCAGAGTGTTAAATTATTGATGCATTAACCTGTATGAAATATTTGAAAGTTGCAGCTCTGACTGCTCTTTACATCTAAGTACAATCTTTGAGTAAATGTAAATAGATTAGGATTATTGTCTTGTCAATAGATGGGACTTGATTAGTGACAATAGGAGATGTTTCAGAGGCTCTGACTCTCCAGGCAAATGTAACTTAACATATCAGATATGAATGCAGAGTCACAAAGCTTCTCATTGGTTGACGTTACCACTTGGATACCAGTCACTGGCAAGAACGTGTCTTGAGGGAATTGTAACTATGGACCATCTTCTTCGTGCTTTAAAAGCAAATTTAACACTCTGCCGTGCATTTCTTGAACCTCCTTGATTGCTTCCAGGATTGTCATAAGACGCTCAAACACGACTTCCTCCACAGTTGTCACATGTCCACGGCCGGGCACCAAAACCGGGCTGGGCTGGGGTCCAGGTCTGGGTAATTTACTGCATAATATTTCTTAGATCGCATCTTCGATAAGACCAGAAGCACATTACATTACCAAATGTTGCAGGACATCTCACATTTTCCAAGCTATCGAAGTCCAACTTCAAATCAAAACAGAACACACACTTTTGGATGAGGCAACAACGGAAGTTTGCACATTGCAAGACTCAAGGATAAGAAAGTTTCTGTAGCATTCATGATCTGTCCTGGACGTCCCACACTGCATCAGGAGATCATGACATGTTGCCCTTCTCACACTATGTGAACAAGGACATGCTGTTTTTACTCTGACAATTTGTCTGGGACGTCTGGGATGCTGTGATATTATATGGTGTGTGCCTGGCCTTGCTGCTTCAAATAAGGCCCATCTACACCACTAGACTCATTTATTTCTAATGTTGTTTG
The DNA here is from genome assembly GCA_900302615.1 of Holocentrus rufus. Taxonomy (NCBI): domain Eukaryota; kingdom Metazoa; phylum Chordata; class Actinopteri; order Holocentriformes; family Holocentridae; genus Holocentrus; species Holocentrus rufus. Next base: position 11,611 of record OMLF01051235.1, read on the forward strand.
AAGCCCCAACTGCATTTTCTTGTACTTGAATGAATCTCGATGGATTTCTCTGACATCACTAACATTAGTTTTTATGCTCTCTGATGTAATGTGGATAAGAGATAACTGATGAAATATAAAAAGAGTGAGACTTTGAGGTAGCATATTAAAATGAAATTGTTTTAATATCACATCATATCAAAAGCCAAATGTTTAGATGTCTATTATAGATTAAATATTAACATGCAACAGAGATCACCTCATTTTGAACTGACCCAGTAAAGTTTTCAAAAGATGCTTTTTGTGATAACTCTGTGGGCTCATTTTTAGTGTTGGTTACTTTTCTGGAGGCCATTATGGTTAAATTTTGGTCGTACCTTCTGGGGATCAAATGCAACTATTTTTTATTTATGCAAACCAGATGTAGGAGTAAACTTTTTCTGATGAGTTTAACTGTCCTTTGTACAGTATCAGAGACTAAGATCAGTGGGTTTTGTCACATTCCCTTGTCTGCAGAGATGAAACAGCATTATTAATCTTTCCACAGCTTCTGATTTTCAGCAACAAAAGGAATGGATTCACTCTACAAGTCAGGCAAACTTGCAAGTGATAGCTGTAAATTTGTGGCTGATGTGCCACATCGATAGGGAGAGGCAGTATTGGTTGACAACAAATGAACTCTGATTACTGCTCACTACCTTAGACATTGTGTCTGAAAATGATATGAAGGATGTTTACACTTTTCAGATACACTAGTATGTATAAAGTGAACGCATACACCAGGAACGACCATAACATATACGACTAATGGACAAAATAATGGAAATAAGTCATTCTATTGATGGTCATTAAAAACAAAGAACCCACAGTGATTCTGTGATGCAAAACTTAACGCATCAAAAAATTAAATGCATTAAAAAAATGCGCCAATGCACTAAAGCATGGATGCTTTCAAAATGCTGTGAGAGTTTTTAGGATAGGATAACTCAAAAAACAAATCTTGGTGGATAAGTTCATCATGCACCAGCACTGATATGCAGGGCTTATCACAAACAGGGTGATAAGTTTCTAAATCCATCCGTGTAACAAAATGAAACTCGGCAGGGAGGTTGGTCATGGATCAAGGCAGCACTGACCAACTGTCCCTCCTGATTGGTTGGAAGCTGCTTGTGTCCTATGATGGCACCAGCTTTAATGCAGATGGGTCTCACTGCAAGCAAATCCATCCTGCACCTTTTGAGTTAAACTTGCTGATAGACAGATAGATAGAGAGACATGGCTGTGTTAAATATATTTATAGTCACAAAATGATGGAGAACTTCAAAATGAAAAATCTTATTCATAAAACTAGCCCTTGAACCCCTGCTTCCTGGACAGCGAACAGCCCTGCTGATTGGGAACAAGAATAAGTGCAGCCTTGATTTTCTTTTTCATTACTTTATTAGATAGATGAAAGAGAAAAGAGACAGGGGATATTAGGAGCGAGGGATGACATGCAACAAAGATCCTGAGCCTGATTCAAACCCAGGTCATTGCAATTGTGCAGCTTGTGCCTCAGACCAGTGATCCACCAAGACACACCGGGCTTGTTATCTTTAATGAGCTCTCACTCTCCACAGTGAAGTCACCAAATCACACCAGGCCACTGAGCCCCAGAGGGCCCTCCACTTGTCAGTAATAGTGATGGTTTTTCTTTAGCTTTGCTTGAACCTCCGTGTCTCTGAAATGTTTCAGAAATGATGCCAACATGGAGGAGCTCGTCTCAGTCTGGATAAGTTGGAAAAATGGGATTTGGCCCAAAACGTTGCACTATTCCTTTAACTGCTGGGCTGACGAGCAGAGATGCCAAAAGTAACAAGAAGTCACAATAAAGTTTGGGGGGATTATTTCCTGGCTGAGGCTTCCATCTTTTCCTGTGGGTATCAGGTGATCAACAGTGTATTTAAATCTCTTTTCCATCCTGTCTGACACGATGAAACGATCATCGCACAAACCTTCAGCAAACCAAATGAATATAAAGGAGATGGGGGAACGACCACTGGCATAAACTTTTAAAAGCCGATATTATTCATTAGCCCACATTGTGTTACCGCTGCCTGCCCAAACTGCCCCAAGATTGGAGTTGACGACCCCTAGCTGATACCCACAGTCCTATGCAGCTGTTCATATTGTCCTTTAAAGCTCCCGGCACTACGCTAATTTACCCCTCTGTTTTTTCTCAGGCGTTTCAGTCCAGTTTGTTGTCCAGGCAAACTCTTGGGGGGGTTTCTAACAGCCCTATACAGCGGACAGCAGATGTTCCAGCTTCGTGATGCGGCGCTCTTACAATGCAGCCTGAAGCCCTGGACGGATAGGAAGCGTCCATGATGCGACCATCAACGACCATCAACAACCACACCTACTGCTCTCACAGGCTGCAAGCAAACTAGAGGCGTTAAGCGGCGCCTCGAAACGGTTTGAAACGGCTCCCAGCTTTAGTGCGTTTAGTGTTGATGTGAGGAACTGACCATGAAAATACAGACTCTGATTCTCCAGTTGGCCTCTTGTGTTGATGCAGGGCTTCAGACCGGTTCAAAGAAAGGAGGGAAAACCAGAAATGAACAGTATATGAAACGTAACTGAAAACAAAATCAGATTTCATTGTTCCAGAACAGAAACAGTACTTTGAAATGTAAAATTTCATTTTAAACTCTAATTCTAAAAGTTCTATTTGAATAGTTTAATTCTGGACCTAATGGAATGAAGTTGGAGGAGATCCCGAGGTTTCCAAAGATCCCAAGTCTGTCCTGCTGAATTTCAGGGAAATGTGTATAAAATGATGCACAAGACATGTAGATAAATTTATATTTGATGTAATGCTGCAGCCATAAAACAATGGCATCTGAATATTTCACTCAATATAAGTGTGATGGAGCTTCAATGAAGCTGCAACCAGCAGATACACAATATGGATGGACACTGTCCTGCAATATGGAAAAAAACATTCTAACTTTTAAGCTACTTAATGGGAAATTTAAGGGGATACATTGCAACCTGTAGCAGTACTCAAGGAAGTAAATTTTTTCATATAAGTCATTAAGTTGCGTAACTTCTTACCTCCAACACTGGTCTCAGCAGACCTCAGGCTCCACAGATTCTTGAGATAAAGCCGTCAGTCGAGCTGTAAACCTCCAGCTCTCTGCAGCAGCTGTCGGTGCTGCTCGGAGACAAAATGCTGTCGGGGTCAATTAATATGCCCTGACTGCTCTCAGCCACCGACGTCCCGCCCAAAGCCAGTCCAACCCCTGTGATGTCCCCTTAAAGATCTACATGTCTCGTGCATCATTTTATAAACATTTCCCTGCAATCCAGCAGGTTTGGTGTCTTTGGAAACCTCGGGATCTCTGCTAGAATTTCAAATAAAGTTCTGTGGGTTTGAACGAAGCGATAACGAACCAGAGCGGCGGAGATGAGAAGGTCAATCTCTGCCCGGAAACTGCAAGGGACAGAGGACAATGAAGATAGAGAGACAGAAGAATGGAAAGAAAAATGACGGAGGCGAGAGCGGAGGTGATGAGAGAGCTGGGCAGATCGAGGTGAGGAACTTGTAACAACAGTAATTACTGCAATAACAAGCTATTCACCCTGTGTGACCAATATCAAGTTTATAGGCTGATGTGACAAGAGGGAAAGACGATAATCACTGTCCTAAGAGCATCTTATATTAAAAAATTGATGAGCCCATCAACTTTGATGGCTATAAAAGTGGTGTGTGTATGGTGTAAGACGGATAGAAAGTCTGATGTCCGTGTGTGTGTGTGTGTGTGTGTCCTCCTTGTTCTGTAGATGACAATAAATGACAGCTGCTGGGTTAGACAGGGTCTCAGAGCTTGTTAAAGACTGACCAGATATAATGGAGTGGCTGCTGGCTGTTGGCTCTGCACACACACACACACACACACACACACACACACACACACACACAGACTTCAAAGTACTCACGCTATCCCTGTTTGTCCCTCTCTTTCTCTCTTGCACACATGCACGCATGCACAAAGAGAAAAATAATAATTTCCCCTCATTAGGGAAGGTGTGTGTAGGAAGAGAGAGAGAGAGAGAGAGAGAGAGAGAGTTAGACAGTCCGGGAATTGAAAGGACAAGATTGAACAAAACAAAGAGAGAGAGGACCGAGAAGGAGAAGGAGACGAGAGGGTTTGAAACTTCTAATGATTTCTAGTCCAGTGATTTTTCAGGCTTCTTCCCAAAGCCGTTTCATAATGGCTGATCTCTGCGGGTTGGAACCTTGTTATGGTCTGTGTGTGTGTGTGTGTGTGTGTGTGTGTGTGTGTGTGTGTGTGTGTGTGTATGCATGTGCTTGTGTTGTGTGTGTCTGTGTGTGTAC
>OMLF01051244.1:0-35100 GCA_900302615.1 Holocentrus rufus
TATATATATTTTCAGGTTGGTGGCAATAATGCTTCATTTGGTAGCAACATGCCAATAAAAAGAAGAAAACAATGAAGAGGAAAAAAAATCCTGCTGATTTGCTCATGTGAAATGTTTCTCTGCTAGGAAATAGTCCCAGGGAAAATTCTGCTGAATGGTAGAAAAGAAATGAGCCAATTATAATCCTTTAAATTTAACAACACTTTTGAAATACAGTATGTGTGATCTCAATAATGTTGTGGCGTGTTCAGAAAATGTGTAACTCTTCTGGCCACGATTTGATGATATAGGTCTGTTTGAACGGCCAAGTTGGTAAACATTTTGGTGCAAAACTGTCTGTGATATGTGCCACACATAGCATACAAGTTAAAATATTACTCGAACTGTACTTGCCAAAAGAAAACGTTGTGCTGAGTTTTCAGGTGGTTTACAATGCACAGCAGGTCGTATTATTTACAGTTCGATATTGGCATAAAAAGTCACCAAAATTATCAGGAAGACAAGCTCATCAGAGGCCAAGTTCATAGCTTAACTCAAGTTACTTAAGACTTGATATTAATTAAAGTGACTTGAATGAAAATTCACCCCCCATACAGTTGTCACGATGTGGGAAATGAGCTATTGCAACCAAAACCATTTTTTGAACCATGCTGTAAAGACGATAATTTCTGCTGCAAAATTGGGCTTTTTGCAGGCAGCCTGAAGAGGTCATTCAAGGAGCTGCACTTTCAGCCCTGCAGGTTGTCGCTTAATGTTTAGCTGCATTTCTGTTTGTCATTGTTGTACTTCTGGGCTGATGAAAATTTTTATCAACTTTTCCTTGGCCCAGGACCAAACTTTCTACAAAGTTTCATTTAAATCTGTTCAGAATTTTTTTTTTTTTTTTTTTTTTTTTTTGGATATTTTGATTACAGACAGAATGACAGATGGACAACAATAACATAATCTCCATCACATCCTTGGTAGATAAGCTTGAGTGGTTGAACTTGAAGTCTCTCTCTCTTTCAACCACTCATCTGTGAGCACTGAGCAGAGATGGGACAAGGAAAAATGAGACAGTAAGTAATAGACAGTAAGAGGCAGTAAGTAATAATAATAATAATAATAATAATAATAGTTTGTTATGACTAAAAAGACAGTAAGTATCAAGACAACAGTAATAAAATAAAATAAAATAATTTAGTTTATATATATTTTAGAGTTATAAACACAATCTGATAAAACAATCATATTTTAGATCATTAGTGAAGCATAAATGAATTGAAAACTTGGTACAGTTGTGTCTAGGCAACAAAGGTATCACAATCAGACAACAGGGCAGAGGTCAGGCTATTAGACATTAGATTTTAGATCTCTAGAGAGACACCTGCATGATGACGACTAGGGTTATCATTTTGACAGTAGCCAGTGACAATAGAAAAGGCATTTCATTCATCTGTATGCAAGTGGCTAATTAATTCATTATGAACTTGATTGATGTGTCCTTACCTATTCAATAACTTCCAGTATTAATTTTTGCATCATTACATCACATGGCATATTTTTGTCTCAAATTGTTTAGAATTGGTGCGTTTGCAAGTTCAAGTTCAAGTTTGTATTTATTTACAGCCTAAAATCACTGTACACACTCTCAAAGGGCTTTACAGGCCCACAGTTTACAAGAAACAGAATAGGAAGACACCCCCTGACTTAACCCTCGTATCGGGCAAGAAAAAACTCCCCAAAAAACCCACTGTAAGGGAAAAAGGGAAGAAATCTTGGGAAGGACCACGGAGAGAGGGGGCCCCCTCCTGGCCAGCCAGGAGTGCAACAGGTGCCAACCAAGTGGGCGATTATACAATGGATCAAAAACAATAAACAACAAAAGAAGGAACAGCAGCAAGCCTCGACGGACGGAGTCAGGAATGTTGAACAGTCTCGAGGTGGAGGAGAAGGGTGATGATGGTGGAGGGAGGTAGACAGACTCACTCACTCTCAAGAGGTAGAGATATAATCATGCATACAAAGGATGGGGAGGAAAAAGCAAACGTTAGGGAGGCAGCCAAGAAGGGAAAGGCTAAGAGAGGCATGTTAATGACAAATGGCTGGGAAGGTGCAGGAGACGCAGGGCCATGCAGAGGGTACAGCAGAGACTGGGGACAGCAGGGCAGGAAGCAGGGTCAGGCCACCAACCTAAATGCTGGAGACACACATACTCACACAGACAGAGGAGAACAGGTTAGTAACACAAAACACCTGTTCAATTTCACAAAATTGAAGGCAAAGGCAAAGGGAAAGCCCCAGCAATGCCTTAAGTATCTGGTGTCCCTATCAACTTTCTAACCAAACCTATGCCCATGATCATTTGGCACACACATCAAAACTCTTTGTTTTGACAATCCTCTTCAGCATTCCTCCTTGTTTCCAATGAGAGGAGGTAAACTGTTGCAAAAGACAGCTATTCAGTCCATTGAAGCAAAAGGTAATCACTCTTAAATAGAATTCAGTGTGATTCTATCCCCCTATCCACTTGCAGCATTCATAAAAATGCGCAAATCCACACCAAACCACAGAGCCAAGGCAGCGAGTTAATCAAGAGGTAATGCAACTGCTCAGTTTAAAATGAATTTGGAAACTGGCAAACAAAGGTTGGTGATCTTGATGAATTAAATTTATTTTTGCTCATTTTATTGTCTATAGAAGAACAAGAAGAATAGAGTTGCCTCGGGTGCTGAATGAGCCCTTTTGTGATTCACTGTTGGTGGCAGAGCTCCAGGATTTCTGTTTGTTGACATAATTGAGAGGTTGAATCCTGTCTGTCTGGTTTCTGTTCCTTATTTCTGTTATGGGAAGGAGTTGCCTATGGAGCTGAGCAGTTATATGTACATTAAACAGGTACTGGGCTACAAGAAAAACAACATGAGAGAGAGGAGTCCACACACTTCTGACGCCACATGTATAGTTAGGGCAAAAAATGAGAAATTTACTGATGCATGTAACAATCCACACTATATCATATGGCTTGACAGGTGGCATTTGTGTGCACAAACAAACTACTGATAAAATTTTGTTTTGAGTTCTGAGTGCTTTCAAAGAAGAGAGACCTTTGCTTTTTCATACCAAAAATCAATAGAGTTTTTTGTTTAGCTGTTCCTGTGTCCAAAATTCTAACAAATTCAGGATCATGTCATCCTTTTTTTTTGTTTGTTTGCAGTAGTATTAGGAATATAAAGCAGTTTTTGGCAATGTACATAATGATGGGCTTGCTCAACAGGATTGAGGCCTAAGGCAGATGTGTTAAAATCATGCGAAAGGGGATGATCTGGATCTTTGTGATTTTTTGCTGTTACCAGTAATGTTGTGTGACAAGCAAAGAAGATAAATACATGCCCAGCAGGGGGCTCTTTAAACTCACAAATGAAATCAGTGGCACAGTATTTGATTTAATGTTACCACAGTCCCTCTAAAATTAGACCCACTCACACTGATAAACTTGAATAGAGATAAAAATCCAGCCGGTATGCTGACAGAAAAAAAAAAAAAAGTGAAGAGTGAGATGCAAGTTATGCACTAGGCCTAATTTACATGTGTACATGTGAGAAGCATGATGACTTTCTGCGATGTGAGACATGATGTAAAAAAGTGTCAAACACACCTGAAGGATGAAATACAGACAGAATTATTAATGTCAAAAAATTTCAGATATAACCACATGTTTCAAACAGTAACCCCAGCAGGACACTTAAAAGCACAATTAAAGCCTTTGAGTCCAACTCTCATTAAACAGCACTCAAAATGAAAATCTCAAGGAAAGTAATTATCTATTTACATAAAATGTTGACTTCTTGTTCTGTGTGATTAAAAAGTTTCGGTTGGCTGGATACTGCTCTACATATCTTTCAACCATGAGAAACAGACAGTTCCAGCATGTCTTCACATCCAAGTCAGTGGAATGGTGAGGCAGGCCTGAAACATATAAAGGACTCATTGCAATCAATTTAGATCTATTTAGTCCTGCCTGAATGATCCTGAATCAATGAGGTTTAGTTTCTTACCCGGAATACGCTGCCTCTCTTGCAACACGGTCTTCACAATGGATCCTCACACAATTGATCCGTACAATGGCATCATGGATCCTTGCTGTCCGCTTGGAGATGGTTTGGATGGTATAGACCTTTTGTGCTCCAAGGTTGAGAGTAAGTGTGAAGAGCCTTTATGATTTGGAGCTGTCTTACAGCCACATCCATATTTGAAGCATTATCTACTGTTTTGGCTACAACCTTTTCTTTTACACCAAATTCTGCAAGGACCTCTGCTATCCTCTCACCTGCAACACGGCCACTCTGAAACCCATTTACTGCCTGCCTTAGAACTTTCTATCCCAGTGGGCCTTTATTCACATAGTGGATTGTGACTGTGATATAGAGACCCTGTGTCATACTTGTCCACCCATCAGTGGTTATGGCTACAACACATTGGCAAGCTCACTGATTTGTTTTTCTTCTCAACTTCATACCAAGCATGTATGAGAGTGTCTGGAAGGGGTGTGGTAACTGGCTTTAAGGCACACATTCTCAAAGTGCAGGCCGTGGGCCAATGGTGGCATTCAGAAATGTTTCTGAGTTAAGGTGACATGATGAAATACATGTTATATTTGGTCTGGTTGCAATACTGTTTTAAACCAACCTACATCTGTACAAATGTACAAATGGACAAATGGGTTGGCATGGGTTGGCAGTTGGCATGACTTTTAGTCTAGAATAAGCTATTAAAGAAAAGATTTGTTTTGGAATTATTTTGTGTTCCATTTTTTTCTTAGGTGACCCTCAATCCAATGTTGGGTCCCTAAATTGGTCCTCAGTCATCCTAACTTTGAGTTCAAGTTGAAAATATTAATGATTAGCAATACAAAATGAGGTATCTCTGGTTGTTAGGACAGCTCACACTAAGTTTCACCAGCTTCAGCTGACTAGCAGTTAGCAATTTATGCTATGCTAGCTATTGGCTACCAAGTGTGGCTAGACCAATTAGACTCCACTGTAGAGACGGCCTGTAAATCTTTCACAATAAACTTGCAGACTGCCCTGTGACATTCTGCTGTTTTTTCTTGTGTGATTGACTGACATCATCTGTGAGATTATTTAGAGAACATAAATGAGAAGTGCTTAAAACTGATGCTCATTGTGTCCTGAGTTAATAACTGCATACTTATTTTTAGAACAATAAAGATCCAGGATGGGCCTCACAGTTTTCTTTGTAGCCAGGAATTATGTCGAGTAGAGACCCTGTTCTCAGCAGTCCCTGAATCTCTCAGTAGAGGGCATCTATCTCCTCTTGGCAGGATATGTTCAAACGGTGGAGGGACACAGCAAGGCTGGAGAGAATATGCTAGACAAAGTGCCTTGTCCATTCTATCACCACATAGCTTCTCCGCCATTTAAAAAAATCACGAAACCGCATCAGGGCCTGTGCAGTGACCTGTAGTGCTGATGCCTTGAAGCTGTGACATGTCGTTTCGGCCCTCACTGCTGCCCATTGAGGTCTGTGACGGAAAGGGTCAAGCCGGTGGCAATGTCCATGAATATATCACCTCCATCATCAGCCATTTAAATACAGCAAGAGGCTGGCTGGCTGGCAGGAACACAAAAAGAGTAATTCATTTGAGCACTTCTTGCCACTTGGGTGTCTTGCAACAGAGTTATTTTTGGTGTTTGAATTTTTTGCCAGAAGATGTGAATTGTTTACGGTTTCACTGAACCATAGACCACTGTCAGGCCCTACATTTTACTAATGCACTGCAAATACGTTTTCTAAAATTACAGTTTAACATACACTAGAGGGCCCTATTTTCAAACAGGCAGTGTGCAAAGCACTGGCGCAGTGGAATTTTGGTGAGGCTGAGTGAGGGTTTCTCCTCACTCAGCAAGGGGTTACAAAAACTGGAAAAATGCACTGTTTAATTTTGACAAACAGAAACACAGCAAAGCACATTGTCGTGCTGTCCATGTCAATTCCCAAGAGGCAACCCCTGTAGATGCTCAGCTTTCCAGGGCTTGGGAGAAAAAAACAGCAAGTGGCTAGGGACTGTCTTGAAAAGATATGAAGTATAGTCCATTGTCTCTTGCTAGGCAAGGTGTTGCCATACGAGGTCATGTGTCAGAAGAGGGAAATTTAGCCCAGCTTTTAAAACTTCTTGCTAACTTCTTCTTGCTGGTTGGTAGCCAGAGGATTTACTGGGAGAGCTGCCTGATCATGCTGACAGAGACTTGGCTAACTGCTCTCATACCTGATTCTAATGTGAAGCTACCGGGCTTTACCATGGTGAGAAATGACAGAGATACAGGTGCCTGTGGAAAAAGCAACGGTGGGGGCCTCATATTGTATATAAACAATAGATGGTGTAACCCTGGACATTTGACTGTGAAAGCAATTAAATACTACAGACACTGTGAGCTGTTAGCAGTAGCAGTATAGCCATATTACCTACCGAGTGTTTACACACATCATCGCTGTGTGTGTGTACATTCCTCCGAGGGCTAACGCGGAGGCAGCAGTTGAGGCTGTGCACACTACTGTTGCAGGGCTGCAAACACAGCATCCTGAGGCTCTGATTGTCATCTCCAGGGACGTCACTTTGGATTCCTCACTGTCAACAATGCATCAGTATGTGGACTGCCTCACTCGCAGGAACAGAATCACTGATCTGTTGTATGCCAACATGGAGGATGCATATTCACCCATCCTCCTGCCCCCCTGGGGAAGGCAGACCATAACCTGGTTCATCTGCAGTCCAGGTACACAGCACTGGTGAGGAGGCAGCCCACAACAACACAACAAGCGGTGAGGAGGTGGTCTCCTGAGGCAGAGGAGGCGCTCAGGGACTGTTTTAGCTGTACAGACTGGAGTGTGGTGCTGGACCCTCATGGAGAGGACATAGAGGGAGCAGCTCAGTGCCTAACTGACTATATGACTTTCTGTATGGATACTGCTGTTCCTGTCAAGACAGGACGCTGTTATGCTAATAACAAACCCTGGATCACCAGCGAGGTGAAAATGGTCTGGAACAGGAAGAAGAGGGCCTTTAAAAATGGAGACTCTGAGGACTTGAGAAGAGTGCAGAAGGAGCTTAAAGCCTGCGTCATACAGGAGGAGGTTGGAAGGGAAACTGAGGGAGAACAACACCCGGGAGGTATGGGATGGGATGAAGATCATTACCGGCTGCAAAAAGGAGAAGGCTGGAATGGTTGGAGGGAGCAAATGAACTAAACATCTTTTTCAACAGGTTCTACTCTATGCCTACCATCTCCTCCTCCTCTACTCCAGCCTCACCTGCATCAGACCATCAACTGCTGGATGACCACCGACCCCCCAAACCATCCCCCCTATCTCTCCCCTCCTCCCATCCACCAGTGGGACCATCCGTCTCTCTGTCCCATTCTAGCCCTTCTCCTCCCTGTTCCCCTCTACCATCTGACCCCTCCCCATCCCCACCCCAGGTTTTCTGCTCTCCCCCCTCTTCTTCCTTATCAGCCCCAAACCTCCTCACATCACTGCACATCAAGTGAGAGGAGTGCGGAAGAGACTGAACATCAGGAAAGCAGCTGGCCCGGACAGGGTGTACCCCGGATTGCTAAGAGTCTGCGCTGATGAGCTAGGGGACCCTCTCCAGCATGTCTTTAACTTGAGCCTGCGTCTGGGTAAAGTCCCCTCGATATGGAAAACATCTTGCATCATCCTTGTTCCCAAAAAGAGGCACCCTAATGTCCCCAATGACTTTAGACCAGTTGCCCTCACCTCACAGGTAATGAAGTCTTTGGAGAAGCTAGTAATGCACTGTCTTAAGCCAAGTACAACATGCACAGGATCCACTCCAATTCGCATACAGGGAAAAGATAGGAATGGAGGATGCCACCCTGTATCTTCTCCACTGGACTCTCTCTTATCTGGACGAAGGTGGCTGCGCTTTGAGGATTCTTTTCTTTGATTTCGCAAGCACAGTTAACACCATTCAGCCACCCCTGTTGCAGGAAAAACTGACCAACATGGAAGTGGAGCCACATCTTGTGACCTGGATCACTGACTATCTTACAGACAGACCACAGTTTGTCAGGATAGGCGGCGATGTATCCAGCACCCTGACTTACAGTACAGGAGCCCCACAAGGTACTGTGTTGTCCCCCCTCCTCTTCACCCTCTATACTGCTGACTTCCACCATGATTCTGAGTTCTGTCATATGCAGAAATTTTGGGATGACACAGCCATCATGGCATGTATCGGGGGGATGAGGAGGGAGAGTACAGAACGGTGGTGCTGGTGAGTGGCTTTGCAGGCTGGTTTGGGAGGAACCAGCTCCAGCTGAACACATCAAAAACCAAGGAGATAGTGCTGGACTTCAGACAGCCGACTCCCCCACAACCAATCTGCATAGGAGGGATGGTGGTTGAGACAGTCACCTCTTATAAATACCAGGGGCTCCTACCGGACAACAAACTGGACTGGGCTCAGAACACTGACCTCCTCTACAAAAAGGGACAAACCAGGCTTTATTTCATGAGGAGACTGGCATCATTTAACATCTGCACAAAGCTGCTTCAGCTGTTTTATCATTCAGTGGTTTCCAGCGTGCTCCTCTATGCTGTGGTCTGCCGGGGAGCAATACCAGCAAGAGGAACATTCAATAAAATCATCAAAAAGGCAAGCTCTGTGGTGGGGCTGAAGCTGGACTCTGTGGAGACAGTGATAGAGCAGAGAACACTGTCCAGATTAAGGTCAATCTTGGATAACCCCAGTCATCCTCTGTACCCTGCCTTCACAGAACAGGAGCACATTTAGTAACAGACTGCTGTCCTAGAGATGCTCCATTGGCAGATTGGGGAAGTCACTAACTGGAGCACTAACTGACTGAGTGATAATAACACTATAGCACTTTATGGAACACTAGAGCACTTTGAAATGGACCTCTTCTTTTTTTTTAATGATGCATTTTTAATTTATATTTTATCAATCTGTTTATTGGACTTTCCCTATTGAATGTATGTTTGCATTTATTGTGTGTGAGAGCAGCTGACCACTGTTAAATTTCCTTCGGGATCAATAAAGTTGCATCTATCTATCTATCTATCTAAAGACAGTCCTGTTCTCACTAAATGGTTGTTGCAGTCTCATAACTATACCAGTCCCCAAAATAAAAATGAATTTCTCAGGTTATTTGGCAACACAATTGTCAGAGAGATAGCAACTTCTCAAACAGTTCTGCAGTACAGCATAATCATTGATGGCACCCGAGACATTACTGGGAAACAACGGGGGTCCATATGCTTTAGATACACAGAACATGACTTAGTTCCCCATGATGTTTCTGTGGGACTATATGAGATTTCAGGAACCACAGGGGAAGAGATAGATAAAGTAGCTGCTAATGTCATTCAACGAATGAATCTTCCTTTGTCTAGCTTGCGTGGTCAGACCTACGACGGTGCCACAAATATGGCTGGAAAGTTTACTGGAGCACAGGCTATGATGAAGAGACGCCAGCTATTGGCACTCTATGTACACTGTGGGGCACACTGTTCACATCTGATTGCACAGTCTGCTTGTAATGCTTCTCTCACAATCCGTGAGTCTTTGCTTTGGATCAATGAGCCAGATGTCTGAGCAGTCAATCTGGAAAGTTTAAGACAATGTTCAAGGCAAATGCAGGGCCACAACCTAACACAGCCATAAAGTCACTATGTCCTACCAGATGGACAGTTTGTGACAAGGCAATGCACCCTGTACTTAGGCGGCATGAGAATGTGTTGACAACTTTAGAAGAAGTAGCATCTTCTATCAGATGTTGGTGCAAGGGCTAATGGTTTGCTAGAGAGATTCAACAAAGGGAAGACTGTCCTTGGGCTTATGTTAGCCTATGAAATAACAGGAGAACTGGAGTGTCTAAATAAATCACCTCAAAAACGAAAAGAAACTGCTGGAATGCGAGAAGCTGCTGAGTATGTCAGAGCCTCTCTCCAATCCAAAAGGAACAAGGAAAGCTTCCACAGAATATTTGACACTGCTCAGGAAATGGTTAACTCACTTGGCATTGAGTCAATCTAAATGCAACGACAAAGAAAGCCACCAAAGAGATACTGTGGTGGTGCAGAACAGCATGTACCAAAATCTATGGGGAGTATTACAGGCATGACTTCTACAAAGTGTTAGACACTGTGGAACAGCAGGTGGAAAGAGCGTTTTAGTCAGGTGAACTAAGAAACTCTCCACAAACTGGAGACTGTTCTCCTCATAGCCAACGTGACAGAAGTTATGGAGCCACAGCCTGAGCTGGATGGATATAGTTTGAGTGTCCAACTCCTAATGTTTCTCTCAAAACATGCAGCCAAATCTAGTGGCGATGCAGCCGGTATTCTCAGAGGCATACCAATAGAGGTGAGGGAGTTATTTGACCAGGTAGAAGCCTTGGTCAGGCTGCTGCTAGTAGTTCCAGTATCATCCAAAGAGAAAGGAGCTTTAGTGCTCTCAGAAGGCTAGAGACATGGTTGAGATCGTGTCTGCTAGTGAAAGGCAGACATGTATTTGGGTCATACACATGAACTTGGAGGTGCATGAAATAATATGGGAGAGGAAAGAAGGCAGAGACGTTGGCCAAGTTGAGGATGACATTAGGTCTGGTCAATCTATGAATAGTCTGTGGATCTGGTGATATGAGATAAGATGTGGTTCCTGGTTTTAAAGATTGCTGTTCTAGCTGTTCTATTATTTGCCTTTACCCACTTTACTACTGTCATTATATATGCATTGCTGATTATTTTTATCACTGCGTAAGTAATTTGTGAAAGCACCAATAGTCATCCCCACAATATCGTCACAGGATCAGTATTGAGCACTTTGGTCAAAAACATTGTGATATCAAAAATTTTTCATATTGGCCAGACGTAGTCGAGAAAGAAATATGTGTTGATTGTATAAAGTGAAACTTCATTCACTGTATTGCTGTTTTTCCATCTGGTGAAAAAGATAAATGGTCCCGACACAAAAATGATCAAAGCTAAGTGATGTGCACGATTGTATCAATACCATATTTTGAATTTCACTGTTAAAAGTTAAAATGCTGTGATTGTACTAATAATTTCGAAACTTAAGTGTGTTTAACAAAGTTACACATAGTCATGGTACATCATGTAGAAATGAAAAAAAATTCCTAAATTTTTTGTCAGAGTGGACACACTGACCCCCAACTTTTATCCCCACCACTTTCCAAATAAAAATTACACCCTTGAACAGCAGTGAGTTTTTATTGTTGTATTCTACTAGAGTAAAGCACCATCACTTCAGGACTGTGGCATGAAGACTCTGAAAGCTAGTTACTGGAAACCCTTGGTGCAAAGCTAAAGACCTTATATATGTTTAACTTTATGGTGGTTTTTCAGACTTGGGCTGAAGTAAATTCATAGAGGTTGCTGTCATCAGTAGAGTAAAAATAGAAATGTAAGCCAGAGAAGATCAGGCAAAACAGATACATTCATCTTTTGTGTTCAACATAAAAACACCACAATATTTTCCCCCCTCTAATGTGTAATTAATACTATAATACAGTGAGTGCAACACAAGTCTGCATCACCTTCACAGAGGGGGATTATTTAGGCTTGTTGATGGTGTATTATTTTAGAGCATTATTTATAATTTAATGAGCCATCTATTTAATCTATAAATAGGAAATCAAAACCCCATTTGTTCCCAAACAAACCCTTTTAGATAGATAGATAGACTGTTAGATATATACATAGATCGACAGATGGAATACTTTATCTCCGAGAAAGCAATAGTTTCATTACAGCAGCCAAGCCACAACCAACAGTTACAAACAGCCTAAGGCCACTGAGAAAAATGAATACATCAAAAACAAAATAAGTAATAAATAGAAATAAGATCAAAAAATAGACACAAGTAATAGCTATCCGACTGAGCTGCGGTAAGTTTCAGCTCTAGGACAAGTAATTTATTGCATATTTTACTGCAATTTAGCAGCAGACATTGCTGATAAACAATGATAACAAATTGTACAATTTACAATTACAATTGTACCATATGTATCTATATAAAGAAAATTTATTCAGTAGTTTATAACTTCATTTCACAGTCTGTACTTTCATGGTTTTGGTAATAACCCTAGAAATTCTATTACTTGTAAACTTTGAGCGTTATTTTGTGAAATGTATTCATTAGTAGGACAGTGGAAGCCTCAGTTCTATATGTCTATTGTTATTGTTATATTATCATCATCATCATCATCATCATTTTATTTTATTTTATTATTATTGGTATTGTTATTATTATTATGCATTACTTCAATTGTACTCTATTCTTCATTGTGTCATTTGCAGAAAATTAACAGTAAAAAAAACTTTCAGATATGAAATGGTAGGAATATACTGTGACATTTTCACAAATTCCATTTTTAGCTGATATCAAAGTGGCAAAATCTTCAGAATATCTTCTGCGTAAGCACAAAAAAAATCCAATGCCAGCTATTATCTTGTGCAGTGGAACATCTATCACAGGCTGGATGCATCTTCCTACATTATTGACTAGATTACTACACAGGAAGATGGCAGCCAGGATTTTTATCATATAACCAACCAAAAATCAATGCTTGGAAAAATATTTCTGTAACTTAGTACAACTTAACCATGCAGTTACATGTGCGCACATGTAACTTCTAACATACTTCTGCACATGTGACTCTTAACAGTCAGGTGCCAGGTGCCAGAAGCAAGTGAACTCACAGAGGAAGCCAGAAAGCCAGCTGTTTGTGTAAATGTGGACAGCTTTAAAGAATAATTCTGGTATTTTTAAAATTGGGCCCTATTTTCCCATCTTTATTGGGCCAAAATGATTAGTAGGGACAAAAACTTCAATCAGTCCAATATTCAGTGAGAACGCTATAACCAGCAGCAAAACAGCTACAATGTAATCCAATGGGGCATCTGTCCACCTCAAAGTATATCTACTTAAAGTGTTTGTTTTTGCCACTGGCAGGCTCAGATTGCTATTATAACAGTCTGACAGCATTATGGAAAGCACTGGCACTCAGTCCACATTACCTCCACTCTGTCTGCAGCAGGTCTTTCCCCTCCTGGAACAGTGTTTTTCTTTAGGCAAAGTGCTTTGGATTTCTTCTCTTCTTTGGCTGGCACTCTTCTTTGGCTCACACTCCTGTCTAGTGTACTGTCACTAGTGTACAGACAGGAGCGTTAGCATCCATTTGTACCACAACTAGCCGCAACTTCAGCATGTCCCAATCTTACAAAGGTAGTCTATGAAAGCTGCACAAAGTGTGGCGCGACATTCTGTTGGCACAACTCAGAAATATGCAAACACAAACCATGTGTTAATTTTTTTAATCTTTTAGATAACATTGAGCTACACTTTATGCACTGCACTCATCCCCCAAATGGCTAACTCTCACTCACATTTACACTGTCTTCCTGCAACAACTCACCTCCCAGGATATTTCAGAGGATTTCTGGTTATAGCATTCACACTTAATACTGGTCTGATTCCAACATTTTTTCCTATCAATCATTTATACCCCAAAAGATGGGAAAATAGCGCCCAGGTTTAAAATATACAAATTATCCTTTTATAGCCTAGTATTATTAATTACTGTTGTTTTATCTATTTTGTCATTTATGTAGCTTTAGCCATTTAGCCATTTCTTACACGAGTCAAAGAGGGAAGAGGGGAAAGGCTATGTGGATTACTGGCAACGTAAAAAGGTCATTTTTTTTCTAGCTTCTGACTGCTTCTGACTCATTTGTCTAATCCTGATGGGATGTCATGCATCTTTCATGTCTAGATGTTGGGAAGAAGAAGAAAAAAGGTCTTTTTCAGCCTTTCTGAATCTATGCCTGTGTTTACTGCACGAGCACAGTTGAAGTATATATGTAATAGGTAAGACTTAGCAAATTCAAGTTTCATATTGTTAAGCTTAAGAGAAATTAATCTTGCATATGTATGGACTTTATCACTCAGAGCTGAGATAGCACAAAGTACACTGGAGTAGACTTTAAACAGTTGAGAATGAGTAAGCCAAACAATGGTATAAACTCTGTATTGACAGTGCATATTCTTTCACAAGCAGAAAAAGACTTAAATAAAAGAATAAAAAGGCATTTATTTTCAAATACTTGACACATTTTTGAGTTAAAAGATGAGCCTTGGGGGCGCTGTGGTTGCTCATCGTTTAGAGCGCGTACCATGTTTTATAACTGTACTGGTGCAGGTTCGATTCCAGCCCATGCCCTTTACTGCATGTCATTCCCTCTCTCTCCCCCGGCTTTACTGCCTATCTTTACTGCCACTGTTGAATAAAGCAGGAAAAAATAAATAAATAATAAAAATAATGGAAATAACGGTCCCAAGTTAAAAAAAAATCACAGCCCTTTAAACATTTTCAGTTTATGTAGCTCAGATAGTTTCTGAATAACTTTGTCTTCATGTGTCCCAGCATGTATTCCAGTTCGGAATTGTTTGTTTATGGGTTTTTCCCAATAATGGTCCCAGTTTCCAGCGCTGTCTGCTCCAAAACCAAACACACTCAACTGTAAAGACAAAATTCACAAGAAAGTGATATGTATTTAACTTGAAGAGGTTGATTACTCTTGATTTTTTTTTCAACACACTGGTTCCCACAATTGTCCATTGTTAATGGTGGGAGATCTTATTTATCTAGCTACATCTGTCCATCCATACATCATGTACATGCTGGCCTGTTTTGGACAAAACCTGGGGGAATGAAGGATTGTGACACTGGAGTGCAGTATTTTGAATATAATCATCTGTACAATCATAATAAAAACCTGACTGCCACACCACAGCGCCACCAGCAGGCCATCAGGTCCCTAAGCTTCACACTTAAATTAATATCTTGGACACTGCTGGGCAGTGGTGTAGTCTACGTGATATGCAGGTATACGCCGTATACCCACGAGAAAAGGTCCCGAATTTCCATATAACCACTGAAAAATGCGTAAAGATGCGTATCAGCATGGTTTTGTGGCAAAACTTTAACTTTCCCGTTCATAAATTTGCCTTCTTTGTGTTAAAAATCGGGTACTTTTGGACCATAGGGGCTTCCGTCAAGCGTGACGTAGACCCGACGTTAACTATTGTGAACTATTGTGTGTGTGTGCATTCATAAAATTGTTTATCAGGTTTTGGCCCTGGAGATCAAATATGTGTGGATGCATACTGGGTGGGTGGGGTTCTAGAATAAACTACACTACACCACTGCTTCTTAATGTTTCATCACTTGATTATAAGGTGTTCATGTGCACTTCCTGCTGGAAAACCGGAATATACGATAAACCAGACATCAATAAATGGGGCATAACAGCCCTGTTTGTGCTGGGTCTCGCCCCCTATGGGCAATGATGTTGTCATAGGCCAAACCTATTTATGCCAATCAGTGTGGAACTCATAATGAACTTACCTCATCACACATGTGCATGCTAAGAACCAAAGTCAGAAAGCCAGTGGATGGATATGTGTTATTCAAATTTTCCAGCCAGACTTCATGAACATATTTCATGAAAGCTGGATTAAGCACCATTACCTGTGTGATGAATTCATAATTAGCCTATTTGATGTTTTTACAGCTTTACTTTCTGCAACAAAAATAACTAAATAGATAACAAAAAATAGATATTCCAGCTCAGTTAATTACTGGATAGCTCATGGCAAACCGGATGTATGTAAAAGCATTCACAATACTCACCAAATCCTTGTTAGCTTTTATCTTTGCTTTCACAGTTTGGTATGTGCTGTCAGAAATAACATGACAATAATAATTGAGTTGCAAAAGGATTTGCATGGAAATTAAATTTTCACAGTCTCATTACAATTATATACTGATCATTCCAAAGACAGAACTTCAAATAATAAGTAGCACTTGCAGAATGAAATGAATTGGTAAGACTTCCTCAGTAAGGAGACAGATACACAAACAGGCAGAGGAAGTTTAAGGAAAAAATATTTTGAGTGAACAGCTTTTTTCTGTTCAGTCCTTTAAATGTTTAGTCTGTTGGCTCACCCTGTATTCTTGATTGTCCTCAGGCTATTTTGGACCAGATGGAAATAAAGAAATTAAAATGAATCCCTATTGACTCACAGTGTAATCGTTCCTGTAGTGAAGGCACTATGAAGCCACCGGAGATCCAGTGTCTTGAATGGAAATAGCACAAGATGAGTGGTGTTATCTAAATCCATGGCGCTCTCTGGATACATTACATGATGAGTTGTTCTATTCCCAACATCTGCTTCATAGCCCTTGGTACGGCCACGATTCATTCTAAATGATACAGTGGAAGATAAACGAGCAGATTTTATGTAAGCATACACATTAAAGTTGCCAATGAGCCAAAATCAGAATTACCAAAGATTACAACTGCACTTTCCGTGAAGTCTATGGTGTGTGACTTACCTTATGATGACATCATGAGAGTTAATGAGGCTTCCGTAATGTGAGCCCTTCAAATTCCCAGAATTCCCCACGACAGCACAAGTCCTGCAGTGCTTAGGGCTGGGGCCTGAGACGTACTGGTTGTCTGGGAAGATCTGAAACAGCTTGTCCACTGCTTCTCTGTGGTCCATGAAGCTGTTCCTAGCTCCTTGCAAGTGCTATCACACAGATCAAAAGAGCTGTGACTTCAGTCCCAACATTTGACTGCTGTCATGACAGATATGATTGACACCTTGGCAATCCAAGTAAACTTTTCATTATAAATAAGTTTAGAGTACTGATTGGTAGGGCTGGGCGACAAAACAATAACGATAATTATCTCGAGATAAAGCTTCCTCAATATGAAAATATGTCATGTTCAATAGAATGTCAATAGAACTCTAGGTGTGTTGATGTGATGTAACCCGAGCGCATGTGGTAGTGTTTTGGCTGCTGCACTGAACAGCATTACTGAAAGCGTTACTACAGAGTGCAGGACTGACCAAAGAAAAAATGAACGTCCCTTCGAGAGAAAACCGAGAGGAAAACTCGAGCGACAGTGTCACAAAGGAAGGCACCTCAACAGATACAGGCGTCAGCTCAAAAGACAAAGCACAGGAAATGTCCCAGGAATTTGGTAGTGTGGAAATATTTTGGCTATTTAAAGTCCAATAAAAAGCAGAGCAGAGTTTATCTGGAAATACAGTTGAATGTATTCAGTATTGCACATTTTACTTGGCTCATTTGTCAGGTTTTGACAGAAAATAAATAATACTTTAACAAAAGATAACCTTCAGATTCATCTTTCACTGAGGAGTAAGGGGAATCTTTAAGCTTGACAAAAATAATGATTTGATTTATATCGTGATATATATCGATATCGTCTGATATGAAAAAAAATTTAGTGATGTTTATTTTCCATGTCGCCCAGCTCTACTAATTGGTCACTTTCTATTTTTTTTTTTTTACTTTTTTTTTATGAAAGATGATACTCACATTCCACCAGCTGAAGGCGTTATCTGAGATGTTGTATTGTCTTGTCAAAAAGGGCTGAATAGATTTGTTGAAACGCTTCATGAACCACGGCTCGCCCTCTGTTAAACACTTGTGACAGGCACACGGACTTGGTTCCGGAAGATGGGACGTGTATTCAAAAAAAGTCCTTGAAAGTGTGAAATATGTCTGTCCATACATTAACAAACAGAAGGCACCGACACAGGGTAGAAGAATAAAAATCTTGCATTTTCTAGAAAGCATTTTGGCTGTTACTTTCCTGAATAGGCGGCAGATCCAACCTGTGGGCACAATGTGTGGTGAAATGCACAAGTGAGACTAAAGCAGATTCAAAAACTGTCATACATATATATATATATATATGTGTGTGTGTGTGTGTGTGTGTGTGTGTGTGTGTGTGTGTGTGTGTATATGTATATATATATATATATCCATTGAATTATTGCCTAGAGAAAAATAGCAAAATAGCAGTCACTTTAACAAAGTTCAGCATCACATAAATAGTGTAAAATAACCCAATTAAACTCAGGTTATCCACCTTTTTGATTTGCAGGAATCAATTTTGCCCACCTTTTGAGGTTGACATAAATCTTAAGTCATGAGTTAGAATATGAGTTATATTGAGGAAAGTAATTAAAAAAGCAAAAATCAATTCTTTCCTGTATGGTTAATTGTTTACTTCATGATGGTTATAGACTGGAGGGCACAGCTAACCTTCTTATTTTGGCTACAGCCCTCTTGTATTTTTCAGCAAGTGCAATTTTACAATTGTTTTTTGTAAAAGTCATATATTGAATTCATGAAAAGCATCAATAGCACCAGTCTTCGGTTAATGAAATGTAGGCAAATTGATACAAAAGACGCATTAATAGTTCATGTTTCTTTTACCTTAGTTTAGGTCACTCAGGTCACTAGTCCAGTAGATAATGGTCCCATGAGGAAGTTATAGGTATCAGTAAATGAATGGATGATGAATAACAACTTCTCCACTGACAACTCCTGAGTCCGAATGAATGTGCATTGTGAAGAAATGACTGACAGCAACTGAAGGGGTGTGGTGTGTTAAACATGAGGTGGCACCTATGAAAGGGCACTGAAACAGGAAAGCCAAATAAAGCCAGCACACCCAGCCAGGTGTTTGTGGTACATTTTTCTGTTATTAGATCAGACCAATACCAATACTTAGCCAATACTTGGAGCCAGTGATGTGCAATCTATATTTAAGTAAAATCATGATGGGGGCCAGATTTTCACACCACCGCACGTCCTATCGCAGCATTAACAGACATTATCATCATATTGAAAATCTCATAAGGATACAACATATGTGGCTCTAAATTATGTACAATCTCAAGACTATACCAATAAAAAACAATAGATGATCAAATGTGTTGTTGAATCTGTATTGTAAGAGCCCAGACTTGACGTGTATAAAAAACTTTTGAGATCTGAATGTTCTCTCATGTTTCAGTGACTGATGGCAAACTGATTTTACTTTCAACCCACCGTTCACCCTGTCTTACCAAGGCCCACCCCTTGTATTATTTCTGGCCTCGCCACTGTGCTGAGTAGGCAATACAGTAGACCATATTAGAAGACAGTATGAAAAGGCAGAGGTGACTCTGTGGCTTGCTGGTATGATATTTTTTATGGAACTGACATCTGTTGTCCATGGGTAATAAGAATAATTGGGGTTGAGAGAAGTGACACAGATTAGTCTGAAGGCCAGGGCAGGGAGGTTTGATGTAAGGCGTAATATTGCTAGTTGTAGGGAGGTGAAGGGAAATGCTAATGTCCTCCACCTTTTTGGTAAAGTAGGTAAGAAACTTGAGGCAGGTGGAGGTGGAAAATAGTTTTAATTTAATTTTTAGAGTGTAATTTAGTTGTAATAAGGGGTTTAAAATTACGAAAGTGTGATCTGTATGTCATTTCATTCAACTAGTGCAGCGTCAAAAATGTTCAAAATGTGCGTGTTTGAAGGGTCTGATTGCTTGGTCTGTGGTTGTGCTGCTTGCAGCTTACTGGAGGCTGCAGTGTGTGTTGGTCAGTCTCATTTGTTAGAGTTCGCTGCCCTGCTCCGATAACATTAGTCTGTGGGCGTAGAAGTTCACATGTATTTCACTTTCATCTCAAAAAGGTAAATCACAAAATGCCCGCAACTTTTTTGACGATGAACTAAAAATTTTTAGCATGTGTGCCAAAGACTGTCCGCATGTTCCACTGCCCCCACAGTTGAACTTTTCGTTTGTCAAGAAAATCAGAGAACAGCTATACAGACAGAAATTCCTCTTTTTATAGTTAGATACTGCTCCTGAAATAGTATTTTCATAGTTTTAAAATTGGAGTCTAAGGCACTTAGATGCATCCAATCCCCCTCATGACGTCAGTTAACCAAACATGGCACCAAGGTTTACTCTGATACATTCGTAGTCACATTTCTGTTTGTCCTTTTTATCTTTTGGCAAACTGGTGTGAAAATTCAATCAACAAACCCTTGGCTCAGTATCAACTTTTTTGAGATATCTTGCCCGCAGACAGACATGGCAATTTCCTTGCCAAAGGTAATAAAGTGTAAAGTGTAAGTGTCATTCACAAAGTTATGTTGTAATCAGCCTCGGCTTGACAGTGTCTCTTTTGTCTCTGCTCTCCATCTGCCTCCACGCTGGTCTCCTTACTGTTTGTGTTTAACCTGACAGCACACACACATAATTTGTTTGTAAAATTTAGCTGTCGTATATATTTGCATCAGTGGCAGCTGGTACCAAAAAAAGACAAAAGAAAAAAAAAACAGAAGGACAGGAGAGAAACGCACCCATTGTATTGTGTTAATTTACCCTAGCCGGCCGTTTCTCTCTATTGTGTTATTTTACACAGTGAATAAATAATAAGTGAATAAAAAGTACTGGCTTACAAGATTTCTGAAGACATAAGTTTATTCAAAGTAGTCATTGACAGAGGCAGCTAATCATTACAGAAGCCTGAAGCAGAACATTTTATATGGTCACAAGAACTCTATAAAGTGTCACCACAAAAGTTGTAGCAGTGTAATAATGCCTGAAAAACCAGAGGGATATAGAGCTATAAATGAACACAGCACCTGAGGCTTTCTAACCAATTATTACAGTAATTATTACCAATTATTATTTTTATTATTATTATTTTAACTAGCAAAACTGTAAGGCCGAATCAAACACGCCAACATCTCACCCATCATAATGTCCAATATAAATCCAACCTCACCATATTTTTAACAGTTTGCCCTCTTTTTACATCTAGACTGCTCAGGCAGGAGCAATTTGTAGTACAGAAACAAAACCAGCACAACTACTGAAAAAGCTTCTAACTAATAAACACCACCTAAGAGTAATTATCAAAAATGTAGTACAGTACAACTAGCGTAATCTTTTTTCAGTGTTTGCCAGTACAGTTTAGTTAGCTCATCCATACATGGCAAAACTGTATAAATACTTAGATAGAAAAACAATTACATAAAAAAAAAAAATCTCTTTTGTACGGGGTAAAAAAGGCTTAACAGTGGCGAAACATGAAAACTGTGTAAAAAGTGAAAGCGTGCCCTCTGATGAATAAGTATTACTCACTTTTGTATACTACTGCTTGCCCAGTACACTTCCATTACCCTTAGACACACTGCCCAGATTTTCGAAATCTGAGGTGGAACCCCATTCCCTTCCGACTTTTACTTGGGAACTGTGTTCCCCCATTCCCACCACTGATAATAATGTTTTCAGGGTTAGGTTTGGATTTGGGGATCAGGGTTTCAGAGTTAGGGTTGGAAAAAAATTGTTTGAGGTTAGATGTGGAAGCTCTCTCTCTCTTTCTCTCTACAGACTGTTTAATTATATTTTAGATGAGGGATTACAAAAGAAACCACACCAGAGGCAACTGCAGTCATCAGGCTTTTCAAGTTCACTCTAAAATCCACTGAGGATGGTGAACCATTGAAAGCTGCAGCTAGAAGATTACATATTCCATTATGAACACTGCCCTTCTCCAAAGTGAAGAAAATGCAAAATCCAGGTCAAATCCACTTGGAAAAGAAAGGATATTTTCCTTTAGTTTTGAAAATGGCCAGGAGTTCAACATTCAAAAAATGGAAAGAGCTCTTTTAGGTTTGAATCCCAGAGATGCGCACAAGATGGCTTTAACCTTGCAGGAAGCATGGGCATCAAGCACCCATTTAATTTAAATTAGAAGATGGCAGAGTTGGCAGTGCACACCCCTCAGGCCTCAAGCATTGCTTAAATAAACCTTTAGTAAATCAGCTTTATAATGTCCACAAAGAGAAGCTGAGAGCTCTAGCCAGTGTCTGGTCTACACATCTCTGGAACATGGATGCAACTGGTACCCAGAATGCTCTAAGTCCACAACCTGTGGTCTCCCCCACTTATATAGTGACTTGGGTTTAATGCAACTACAGTGTGTGTAATGGGTACTGGAGGGAATTAACTGCTCCCGTGTTCATTTCACTATTCTCTATGTTTTTTACATACATCTGTTTCTCGTAAACTGTGGGCCTGTAAAGCCCTTTGAGACTGTGTACAGTGATTTTGGGCTCTAAATAAATACGAACTTGAACTTGAACTTGAACTTACATGCCATCTAATCAACTGTGCGTCAGCCAAGTTTGCTGGCTAAATCTGGCACATTTACAGGATGGACTTAAGTCTTCATGTTCATTAATGTGCACTGGCCCTTCTCAATATAAACATAAATATAAATGTAAAGGAGGATGAAAGCTTGAGAGATACAGCTTGGATTCTATTATTTAGAAAATTAAGAAGAGCAGTTCTTGTGTTATTTGTGACTGGACTGATGCGCTATGGCAATGTATTCTAATTTAATATGTATACAGACCGCGGAACCACACTAGTGTACCTCTGGTCTCAACAAGCATCTGCCAAAGCTTCAAAAAGTCAGGCCCCAAAGAAGGAAAGATGGAGAAGGCAAAGGCCAAGAAGCCTGTGGGCGAGAAATTTCCATAAACACCCAAGGCAAAAAAATAAATAAATAAAAAATATGCGAATAGTAACTTGAGTTAAAGGTTAAGCATTAAAGGTTACGTGTTCAGGGAAAGGATACATGTTTTGCTATTACTCATAGAGTAAATTGAGCACTTTATTGAGCACGTTGTGTTGATGCTGCCTAGGCAGGATTAAAGACCCACATCAGATTACAAGCTATTTGCTAAAAGACGTCGAGGCTGAGACCAAAATTGTGCTCTTTTTTATTAATCTTGGACACAGTCAGTTTTCTGATGGATATATGGATACCCTGAATAGGGAGACCAGGGTAATCTACCTAGAGGTAGATTACCCTGCCATTAAGACAAGGATGGAGATTATTCCGCTACATTAAGGCAATACCTTTCTGAGTCTCTGAGGCAGGCTGGCTTCTGTCTAGTTCACTGAGGTCTATCTTGCCACAGGCTAGCTTGGTCTGGTGTTTGTGTTGTAGTAGTCTCTGTGTTAGGGTTGGCACCGGTCTGAACTGTCTCTTGTTCTGTCTGTATCCACAAATGCAAATGATGCATGGCGCATCATCCTTCTGCCATCTTTTTCGAGGCTAACAGAGTTTCTTTTCATCTCCACAACAGAGTATGGTTCCCTTTTGGAAGTTGTTGGGAGTATGTGTGAGGGAATGTATGTGATAGCTAGTCCTGGTGGTGGCGCTGTTTTGGGTGGGAACCCTCTGGGCTTTCACATGGTTTTACATTGACCTGGAAAGACGCATGGGTTTAGCGTGTTGTGACCGGTGCACTGGGCAGTGTGCTGGCTTGAAAAGAACCAGATTGGACGCCAGTGCAGAAGAGACTTGGCGTGCATGCAACACAGCCAAAGAGTGAATGGAAGACGCCAGGCTACGGCCTAGTCTTGAATAAGGAGAGTGTAAAAGCCGAGAGGAAGGAGATGGAGCTCAATGCACACAGTATGCTGTATCCTCAGGCTGCTGCCAGAAAGAGGGACATGCTTTGTGGGAAAAGCAGAGGGGTGGATGTGCGCTTTACCCCTGGTTCGGTTAAATCCTGCTTTCATGTTTTTTTGTTTTTTTTTTGAAGTGTTGAGCCGGTTCAGGTCCTTACAGTAACTCCAAAGGTTTCAGAGAAATTGATAGAAGAAGTATTCAATAGGAAAGAGCCCTTCTTTTATTTCCTTCTGCTGTTTGATACATTTTTTTTATTTGCATGAATATGTGGTTTGTTTTGGTTGCAGTGTATTTGGTTAACAGATTATTTTGGCTCACCCCTATTAGTTAATGTAGCTGGACTACTCCACCTTACATCCTAAGAACTCGTACATTAGGGGAGAGAAAGAGAGGTAAGTCTGTTGATTTGTACTTGCCAGTAGGAGTTGCCATTAGGCAACCAGCAAAGCCAAAACAGGACTGGTCTTTGCTGGATTGGACACTGGACTCTTAAAGACACATTCCTGGCATTCATTAAAACCCTTAAAAGCTCATCTCTGTTCAGCAGAATTTACATATTTTTTCCCATGAAAACAAAAATCCCCTCACGAAAATGGCTTAGATGTAACTCTACACCTTCGCCTTTATTTAGTATGTGCATATCTATGAATATGCAAATAATTCCCACCTCTATTCAAATCTCCACCAACCCTCTGCTGTATGCATATCAGTGGATCAGTGGACTTGTTTTCTGTTTTGCTATCTATCTATGTTAATTCATCTAGGTTAATTCAGCCATAAATGTTTGAACCGGAGGCTGATTCTGAAGAAGAAGAAAAGCAACTTGTACAGGGTCGCCTACAAGTGGACGTATCATTTATTTATGTATTACTCTTTACGATGTTAGAAACATAACGGTAAAGGATAACGTGAGCCTATGTTGACTATGTTATCAATCAGCAGTGCGTTTCTAATGTTTGCTAGACAATCCGTGGGAAATGGACAACTCTGAAAACAGTTGTAAAGATAAATACCCAGATGCTCCATTAGGAAGAAACGCTGTGAAAACCATATAAAGTCTCTGGAAAAAGGCAGCTAGTGAACTTCGACTGAGCTAAATATGCAAATAGATAGTGAGATGCTGCAGCTACGATTGGTTAGTGGTCTGTGACATAACAGACCGGTAAACTTACTGTGTCAATCCTGATTTCTGTAACTGAAACAGGGAAGTAGCATTTGGACCACCAAGAACAATGCTCTATGACAAGCGGAGCACATAGAATACATCAGTATAGTAGTATAGTCGTAGTAGATTATCTGGCATCCCTATTCATCGGTAGTTCAATGAATACCTCAATTTATTGCCATGTCATTGCATTTGTGTATTGGTTTAATGCCGAGATAGAGATCCCTGTATGGAGATTTGACAGCTTCCAGCTCTGAAACTAATTAATTTGGTTTATTAAAATTTTTCTTCTATTGAAGGTGGCGTCCCAATTTCAGTGTGATTCAATATTTAAGTAGTCATCACATGACACATGCCAGAAAGCTGTCAAAAGGTGCAACCGCAGGCATATTTAAAGCCGTTTTTCCACCTATTAGGTTTTCTGCCATGTTCTTTCTCCCCTTTTGGATAGCATTTATTGCGTAAGCAAACATAAGTTATGCTTTTATGCTTTCACTGAACAGTAAAAAGACAGATACACCAAATGGATTGATCAGTTTTCATCACTTAAGTTATTTTGTGATCACAACTCTTACTGGAGGGGCATTCTTATAGTGACTCTTGAGGTCTCGCATTTGTTTGTTTTTTTTTGTAGCCAAGTTAGCCTCGCCTACTTCATCAGTTGGCAAAAACATTACAGCCCTTACACATCTCAAGCGTTTTTCAAAGTCTGAACAGCTCTCACATGTGCACTATACTGTATATCAGCACATGGAGGAAAGTATGTTTATCTCTTTACCTTTCAAACAAGTGTCAGTTAGTGACAACTCAATCTTGAAGTGCTGGTATGAAATGAGCAATGAATGGTAGGATTTTTATTGTTACATCCTGTAGCTCTGTGTTGTTTGCCATTGCTTCAGCAATATTTGTCTTTTTTCTTTTTATACAGGCAGAGTCTTTTGTGTGGAATCTACAAGTATATAGACACACAAGTATATAGACACACAGGTAGGTCATGCTTCTGCATGGCCTTGTTGTGTGTAACAAGACTTTAATGAATGTGTCAGCCTGTAATAGATGTTTCCCCTGTGTGTATTTCAACGTCTCATTGTATTTGTGGGGCTAAGCATCAAGTGTTAAGTGCATGGTGACACATGTCCAAACGACTTCTTTAAGACTCCTGTCAGTGGTTAGTAATCTGTCTCTCAACACTGCCTCTAGTCATAAATGTTTATATGACACATTATACCATTACTCTCTGTGTACTTTGCAATTTGCGCACAGATATATTCTGCCTAGGGGATGCATAGTTAACTGGGAACCACACAGAGCTATGCCATTTACGTAGAATTGCTCCAAGCCACTGTTTTATGCATTGGTGTACACTTTTAAAGGTATTGCTTTCTTGTTTAAGTTACTGTAATCTATATTTGTACTCTAAGCTTTTGGCAGTTTCACCCTCACACCGTTTACCCTGGGATGATACCAGCCTGTCCTTGTCTCACTTCCCCAGAGGTTTATCAGTTGGATTCTTTTCATAGAATCGGTTCCTTCGAGTTGATACATGTAAGCGTATTGAACCTTTGGAGCCTTACGAGTTTTGATACTTCTTCCAAAATATGGTGTCAGTTTCTCTGTGACACTCCAGTATAGTACATGCACGTTTAACAGCTAGTGCTGCCCGCCCCACAAAATGCATTATAGATGTCATCATGTATAAGTTTACATTGATAAAGTAAAAGATAAAGATAAAATATTTATTTGAATGCAATGATTCAGCATCCCTCTTATATGTAGTTAGGCTATGTAAGCTCAATATTATGTTTCAGATATGTCAGTGATCGGTTGTTATTTTGAGGGGCAAGTGGCAGACGTCCGTTCAGTTTAGCCTGCCGTCTGTCTCAAGTCCGATTCAGTTGGTCCTCGCTCGTTCATTCAGTACCGTTGCTGCAGTGCATTACTGCAAAACAATACAACTGCCTACCGCTTGCTCTGGGAACCACACAGAGTTATGCCATTGAAGTAAAGGAATATTAAGTCAGAAATTCATCAGAAATTCAAGGCAACAGTGGGTGAGTACTGATACAAAATAATGTTTTCAAAATACAGTAAAACATCTAATTTTTGCTAAGTTGTGTATATTATACTGTATATGTTACATTTTCTAAGTAAGCCCATGCTTGTATGTAAGTAGGCTATGTAAGCCCAATACAGCGTTATAGAAATGTGAATTAACTGCATCAATTTGTCAAGCAGGCGTCCTAGTTCAAGAGAGCGGTTCATTCGGTCTCATTCAGTGAGTGTAGCTGCCAGGCTGTTTGGATGCGAGTCCGATTCAATCATTTCCTGCTCACACATGCATCCTATTTCGAGAGAGTAGGTTATTCAGTCTCGCTCAGTGAGTAACTGCTAGGCTGTCTGGACTTGAGTCACTCATTGATTTCCTCATTCAAGACAATTCCTGTTCATTCATGCTAAGCTAATTGTTCCGCTTCCTATGTTTTTAGTGACTGCACCATCCTAGCAGGCAGCGTGAGCAGTAGCCTACGATAGCAAGTGGGCAGTGTAAGTGGGAAAAGTCGGATTCATGAGCACTCGGTCTGTTCAACAGGCTGACCTGGTACATATGGGACTCTAAAAACATCGTTCAAAAAGATTTATTCATTCATTTTCGCCCATCACTAGAAACAGTGGGGTATCAAGATCTCTCACAACCTAGTGAAGAATCTTCTAATGTTCAATGTGTTCAGGGCTGTACAGTGCAACAGTTTTGCTTACATTTGCGATTAAAAATTATGTGCGATTATAAATATGAATCCATGTGCACATGTGCAATAGGTTGTGTTGCTGGAGATCTGTCCTTACCAGGTTGTAAAATTAACATTCGCCACAAATGCAAGTTATTTTGCAGAGTGCCGGTTAAATTTGAGAGTCTCACATGCCACAGTGGCAGGTGCCCAAACTTTGTCTGCACTGCGTTCAGTAATCTAGCAACCCATTGTGCGCCACGGTCACAAGACTTGTACTCAAGACTGAAATCGCAACTGCCAAACTCTAAAAATACTTAAAAAATTTTTGCTTGCTAGCACTAGTGCTACCTCTTAGTTAAGTAAGTGTACAGTCCAGTTGTTTGATCCATTGTGGCACAACTTTTAGTGACATCAGTATATTGGCGAAATTAGAGAAAAGAAAGTTCCTGGGTGCTGTGGGGTCTAGATGCAGAACAGAGATCCAGGTCATAGTCATGTAGTTTGCATTCAACATTAAATCATCAATTGTCCATGGCAGGGGCGGACCAAAAGGGGTGGCCGGGGTTCAAGCAAACTATCCTTTGTGTTCAACACATTTTTTGTATTGCTCTGAACAACAGGATCTGATCTGAATATCATTGTTTGTTATTTTTATGAATTCAACAAAAGGATTTACCAATATTTATCTAAAAAAAATATTTTATCTTATAGTTACACTGTTGTGATGAAACATAAACAATGTGTCTCACCACTGTCCTTTGACATACTGAGTGGGGTGTCTGTCCTGCAGTCATTATGTCCTGTTCTTATCTTTCATTTATTTTTTTCTCTCAATATATGTATCATGTGCTGTTATGTATTCAAATGTTTATCTGTCCCTTGGTATGGTGAATTTACTGTACACCCCTGTACTCTAGCTTCTTCAGTTTATGGCACAGATCCAACAAGGCTTTTTGGCAAATTGATCACCCTATAGACTCATTCCATTAGTCATTTAGTCATGCCCTCCTTGACTTTCCCTCAGTACTTGGTGATACACAGCACCATGCATCGCATAAGTGACCACTTGCAGAGCAACAGGCATGTCTGAGTTGGCCCAAAATCTACAGAATGCACTTGCCCTCATGCAAGCTCAATAGAGTAGAAATAATAAACATGTTACAGAGCAATTCATTTCATTAAAAATTTAAATCCTTTAAAAAATAGTTTATTAAAACTTATATATCACTTGTTCCTCACACAACATGCACAGGAAATTAAAAATGATCAAAGTGCATTGTGAACAAGAAACACTCACTTGACTTGATGACTCACACCTCAGCCTCTGAAGGGTTGATCTCAGAGAGTTCACCTGAGTAATGAAAAGGCACTTAAGATGGGAGTGAGTATTCCCTCAAGGCAACATAATCTCACTCCCAACTCGTCAAACTCAGCTGCTTGGGCAGGAGCCCTAGGCATCAGAGGTTAGACACTGAAAGCAGCCTTGGGCATCCAAATTTGACACTCAGTGATGCGGACCACGTGCACTTGATCAGGTTTAGTCAGTCATCAGGTTTGGTCAGGAATCACTATTTTGACTCCCACCAGGGTTCTGGGTAAGATACACCCACTTGTTTAGGGTTAAAGTTATGGGTGGTATGAGGACTTACATCAGGACTGTTTTAGCATATTTGTTTGAGCAACATTTTTGACAAATGCCTTCCTGACTAAACATGGTCCACGTCCTTGAGTGTCAAATTCAGACGCCTGAGGTTACTTTCAGCATCTAACCTCTGACACCTAGGGCTCCTGCCCAAGCAGCTATATTTGATGATTTGGGAGTGAGACCAGCATGCTCAAGGAGAAGTGCCAAGGAGACATCAATAAGGGCAGTCTAAAATGAATAATGAAATGGGGCCTCTATCGAGGACTGGCAACGCTTTGCCACTTAGGACCAAAAATCTGCAAGTTTTCATTCCAATCAAAGACAGACAGCAGGTGATTTTACAGATTTGTTCCTCCTTTCATTGCAATGAAAACCTGAAAAACTTTAAAATACTCTTGGCAATCCATGGCACAGGGTTGCTCATCCATGGATTTTGTATGAGATAATCTGTGTATCTGAGGGCTATAAATAAATGTGCAGACATGTGGAATGCACCAAGCTGCATTCCACAAGACTCACAAACTTGCAAATATGCAAGTTGTGAGTCTGCTTCTTATCATCATGCTTAGGCAGAGCTATGAGATCTGTAGCATCATCTTTATTTTAATGAATATTTTCATAGAAATATCCATTTGCTACCCCGTATTATCAATTGATGCAACACAGTATTGCCTATAACCTATAACCTCCTGGTGTCCTGGTGTATTGTAAGCCTTTCCTGGGAAAAATTCCCTTGTGCTCAGGATGCAAGTCATTTGTTGCTTCCAGAGGCCGCAATAGTGGGTTGTGTGAGAAGAAATGCAGAAACAACCGGCTAGTTAGCATGATCAACGAGAGCCACCATGGAACATAAATAGGAATGAGCAACAACTACAGAAACTGAAACTTAGCCATGAGCACAACTGTAAATGCTCAGTAAGTTCTACTCTTTGTCAGTACCTAAGAGGCCACTTCATTATATTGCCTGTACCGGGTGAGCCATAAGGCACCACCATTGGAGTTGGCAAGGATCCAGTCTCAAGTGAAAAAGCAGTGTGCATTATTTATACTTTAAGTATTGTTTTTGCTAGTGCATTTCAAATTACACTAAGTATACTTAGTTGAAGTGTATTTCAGTGCACTTTTTTCATGTTCAGTGTTCACTTGACATTTGCAGCCACTTCACAGGGATTAAACCTGAGATGTTACAGTTGCAAAACGGTCTCTGCAGGGCATCAACTGTTTGGCCAATCTGCTGTCCAGTGCAGAAGCAGTGGTAGTCAGCTGAAATGAGCAAATAAATCTGCCATCCTCCTTTCACTGCAAAGATGTACTGTATAAGGGATAATATCCAGCAAGGTGCACATTTATTCTTTGCTTCTGCATCATCCCCTGTAAACCTCAAACTGTGTTATCTCATCTATCCTACAGCTACTTCCCAAAGTAATTATGAAAACTCTGCATTCATGTTTTCTTAGATTGCAGTATCATTTGGTCTTTTGGCGGCCAATATAAGATAGTCCCCTTGCAACTTTCTGTCACTGCTTAGCAACATGCACACACTTTCAACTGATGAAGAGTCACATTGGGAGGATAAAAGTGCTTCATTTACATTTTAACCTCAGGGCTGAGCAGTTAGTTTTCAAAATAGCACTTTCTCGAGCCTTAATTGCTTATTTGGTCATTTTGAAGCCTTTTTTCCCAAGACCCCCATTCATTGAAGCCATTCATTGTATGCCAGTTAAACTTTAATGGGATATTAATTATGCATTAACCTAGAACAGTAACAAAGCAGACTGTGTCCTGTTATACTTTGTATTTTAGAAATTTAATGGACAACTCTCCAGCCAGCCACAGCTAAGTATTCAGCAAGGCCTGGATACAGAAAAAGACCTTGGTTGCACACAGCTTCAGGAAAATTTGGTATTGTGCTGAAAACAACCACCACACATAACACTGCAGAATACATAAGGAATTGTTGAGAAGCATTCAGGGGACTAATTGCAGTTTTGTCAGCCAACTCACATGTAAAGTTTATGGAAGCATGCACAGATATATATACACTAAAAAGATATGTATGTTTGGCATCTAGGCTCTGGCCATGACACTCCCTGCAGCTTACACTAAGCTTATGTGAACAGAGCAGGGAGTGACAGGATACCTCCCACCAGAGCCCACAGGTGAATGCTGGGGTGGAGGTGGAATGTTAACTAAGCAGCAGTATGAGCTGCAGCAGAGTAGGAGAGCCAGGATAGATGCAAAGCATGAGCAGCTTTAATAGATTGCCTCATTGCAGATACCACATGAGCATGGGAGTGTATATGTGAATAGCTCCACAGGCTATGCTCCATTAGTTTAACACTACACGACAACACCAAACACAAACATACACAAGAGACTATACACAACAGAGGACATGAGAGCTATATTTTTGCATAAAGATCTAGGGTGCTAAGATGACTCACATGAAACCACCTCATATGTATTTCACCTAAAAACAACCTAGGGGACATGATTACTAACTAGGTTACAGGATGCAATTTGCTTGTTTGTGCTACACTTCACAGTTCCAACTAAATACCGTTATTCTAACAACCAAATATTTAACAGCAGTCATTTAAAGTAGTTACGAATAGTTGTAACTACATTATTACAATTTTGCATGTAAAGCGCAGTCAGATGAGATACTCCTCTAGCACACTCTTTGACCTACACACAGGTGGAATTGACTGAACACTAACATACTTGTGATCATGGTTTACTGTATTGCAAACAACTTAATTCAGAGTATGTTTAAAGGAATACTCCAATGATTTGGGCAAAATACCCCTTTACCCAGAATGAGACAAGATGTTCGATACCATTTCCACCTCTGTACATCCACTGGTTTGGTTCTGATGGTTAGCATTTTGTGTTAGCTTAGTATAAAGACTTGAAATCTACAAGGGGCATTAGCCTACCTCCGTCAAAGCTTATAGCAACTCTGAAGCTGTCTTATTTACACAATGTATCATGTGTGTTTGAAATACACATATTATATTTCGTTTTTTATAATGAGAGTCAGAGGTTATATTTCTTACCATCTAACGACTCTCGTTTAAAAAAAAAAATCCAAGAAGTGTATTTCATTACCATGTAACACACGATACATTGTGTAAATAAGACAGCTTCAGAGCTGCTGTAAGGTTTATTTTTTTCACTTTGATGGAGCTAGGCTAATGACTCCTGTTGACTTCAAGTCTTTATGCTAAGCTAACACATAATGCTAACCATTAGAACAGAAGCTGAGGTGAAAATATATCAAACATCATCTCTCAGTCTCGGTACATTGAAATAAGGGTATTTTGCCCAAAACGTTGGAGTATTCCTTTAACATTTGTTGATATTGCTGTTTTGAAATTTTAGGGATAATGTTTTGCCAGTCAGCTTGTGAAAGTCTGTTCTACTGCAGTGCAAGCTAAATGATTGGTTCATCAAGAGAGGTTGTGTACGGTCAAGCAGTACTCAACTGGGGATGCTTCTTTGAATATTTTGTGTTGTGTGGTAAATATTTTTAAAATGAATACTGCAGAGTGTGGACCAGTTGACAAGAGATCAATAGACAGTTCAAAGCCCACAACAGGTGGAGTTTCCGAGGGGTATAACAGGAGAGTCATGAATCAGTTTGGGATTCCACTTTTCGTTTTCAACCATCAATTTTGTTGCTTTCCACTTTCTACCATCAGTTTGACAGTTTTATGTCTGTATTCTGCTCCATGGACCAGAAGTCCTTGTGTGTGACTTTTCAATAAAAAAAAAAACAGCTACTGCATCAGATTCTGCACTCTTGAGTTTGTGATGG
Organism: Holocentrus rufus; assembly: GCA_900302615.1. Taxonomy (NCBI): domain Eukaryota; kingdom Metazoa; phylum Chordata; class Actinopteri; order Holocentriformes; family Holocentridae; genus Holocentrus; species Holocentrus rufus. The sequence continues at coordinate 32,795 of OMLF01051244.1, forward strand.
ACATTGTGTGTAAACAAGATCCTGCTGCAAGAGGAAGTCACTTTGTAGAAGATTTCCTGTATCCATCTGGCCTGGGTATGGGGTTTCCCCCTCCACAGGAGATTATTTTTAAGGCGTGTATTTCAAGTGCTTTACTGCAATTGGACAATAACTGTCTCCTTAAGGGCCTGGTCCTGTTGGGCAGGATATGTTGGAAACGGTTTCGGAAAGTTGAACAGTGACACCTGCCCAAACAAGAAATGCGACTTTTGTGGGTGTGAGTGGCACTAGGACATGTTCTATTAACATGGGTGGTGAATGGTGCAGTTGATTTGTTGTCTGCCATCCTTTTTGACAGACAGACTATTCACTCTGTTGATGTCATCTGAATCACACAGGGTCAGACAATAACAGGATTACTACAAATTTCCCATCTCAAGATTCCCCGGGCGAGGGTGTGTGTGTGTGGGGTGTGTGTGTGTGTGTTGATATATGTTCCATATATCAAATGATATAGCACATAATTCACACACTGCTTTAACTTTTGGCTTGTTCACCAACCATTTTGAATAATTTGGATGGGCTTATCTGAAAATTTGCATTTGCCCATCTTGTGGCGTCAGGTGGACTGGACTTAAATTGAAAGAGGCAGCCACTGTTGTTGTTCATTTGGGTGCCAGGCTGGACGCCCACAGTGCAGGAGCCCCAAACAGTCCAAAGACATGGCTTCTTCAAAACGAAAATGATTTACATGTTGCGATTTCATGAATTGCACATTTTAGAAAATAGAAACAATAGTCTGGAAAAAAACATTTTTCCTCTTTAAAAACATTTCCAGACCTGGAAACTATCAAAATCATATTCCATACCTTTTCATTATTTTCCAGACTTAGTAGGAACCCTGCAATAAATAACAGTCTGTAAACTTTGTTTATATGGCACTTTTTAAAACAGAGTTGCAAAATGCTGCTCATATGATGTCCAACAATGCAGTGCTGTACTTCCAAATAGAATCATGCAAAACAAATTTAAAAAACAAAACAATTTAAGACAGAAGCCTTTATGCAGAACTCTTTATGCAGAATAATCTGATAGATGTTTTAAGTTTCTTTAGTGTTACTAGCAAACTAAATAAGACGGGATTATGGCCAACAGCAAGGTCATTTTATGAAGTGTGTGTGATGAAAAATTTCATCTATGAATCAGTGTTGGAAAATTAGATCATAATATAAAAATAAATACCAACACCTGATTGGTCAAATCATTATGCTGCTGCAGGTGGTTTCCATGGAATCTTGCAGGATTGAGTGGGTGTGCCCTACACTGGTCGCATAGGACAAACTGAATGAGTGGTGATGTATTTACTTTGGTGAGATGAATAAGGTAATTGTTCAGTACTGATGGATGGTGATGTAATCGCAAGGACTGATGGAGTTGTCACCATGGTTTAGTGAACACAGCCATCTGTCAGCTCACCGTAGCAAAGCCCATTTTTCACAGACATAGAATGACAACTTTTTATTGCGTGATAAACAAGCTTTTCACACTGTTTTACTTGAGGATGCCTGCAGAGAGGCATGGGCCACACACACTTCTTCTTTAGCAGGTTTACAGACAACCCATGGATCACTGTTGGATAAAGAAAAGAATACTGATTGAAATTTGTGTGTGTGTGTGTGTGTGTGTGTGTGTGTGTGATTGTGCAACATAACTCAAATAGTTTTGATCTGATTTGTACTAAATTTGGTGGACATGAAAAAGATAAGGAAAGGAGAAAGTGATTTTTGAGAAGAATCGGTCAAAGGTCACAGGTTGTGGTCAAAGTTTTGGCCCAATGCTTCTACCTAGGGAATATTTATAATGGCCATATCAGTAAATTGGTAAGAGATATGCATATGGTTACTATTAGACGCTAATATAAAGTCATATATGATCTTCCTATTGGTCAGATTGACCTGTGACCTTCAGTGACCCTGAAAGGTTGAACTGATGGAGAAATTTTGCGTGCATTATTGGTCCTATGTTACTGTCAAACACGCAGCATGTGTGTGTTGCTGAGTGCCTCTTCTAGTTTAACATCATTTTACTCTGCATTTTAAACATTAAGTAAGTGTGCTTTTATAATCTGTTGCAATTTAAGAAGAGGAAGTCACTGAGTTCAGATTGTTCAAAAACCTTAATGCAACTGCAACACAATGTCTGACAGTTAATGTCATGCAATAAAATGCTATCAAGCTCTCAGAACAATGAAGGCCATGTGCTAAAAACTGAGCGATGACCTAAACAACAGATACTGTCATCTGCTGAGTGCTGGTCAGGTATTACAC